>SJJU01004491.1:0-38002 GCA_012932125.1 Conopomorpha cramerella | reverse complement strand
AAACCAAGCAACGCAAATAAATTCCACTGTTACACCCGGGGTCTGGAAATAGAATCGGAAATACTTTTTCCGAATCAAACCCATATACAAACATGGCGAATTTCAGTCATTCGAGACTGTAGTAATTAGGATTTAACAAATCTACATCTAGCAAATAATGCTTCTACAATCAACGATACAACCCCCTTCTAAAGCAGATGAACTAGGTAAGTATTTATTCGCGAATTCCAATGTTTCAAATTACTAGGAGCTGGTAACACGATTAGACTCAGTTCCGATATTGTTATTTAGAAGGTTAATCTCAACTCTACAATTAAGTTGGCTCTACACGTCTAATTGCTTTCTCTCGCTTCTGTTTGCAAGCTTCGCTCAGACGGGTCCTACTATGCGCTTGTGTAAGGAACAGAATTTTCGCTTTAAAAGATTGTTGAGATCCGAGTGAATTTGGAAAATCTAAACTTAAAAACCAATAAAAGTGCTGTCACTTACAAACAATTTATTAAAGGTCTACTGAATAATGTTGGGGTAAGGGGTGTATGCAATACAGCAGCGTGTAAATTATTTACAGATATATAAATATCCAGGATTAAATTCAGTTGTGATAGGAATTTCGCGAATTCTTAAATTAAGACATTGCATCAAGTAGGTACGTAATTAAAAAAGTACCATCTAATAGTGCATTGCTCATGCGACGGCTAACTGCCGCGTCGGTTCCAGGATTTTCTTGGAGCCATCCCGGAAGTGCCCGAGATGAACATCTTGACAGCTGCTCTATGGACGTGCGCAGAGTTTGCCTTTGCTGTCATTGAGCTTTTCTTTTTCATAAATTATGTTGAGGACTTTAGTTTACGTAAGACCGTATTTTAAAACAAGTCTGTAAGTCAGTTTCAGAATACGGCTCTAGGTATGTATATTCCTAACTGTACCCCGGCAATGTTATTCCGTTTATCCTCTAGTTTATCCCGTTCCCTTGGGAATTTCCAGGTAAATATGGGATATGTCTTATTCGTGACTTAGATCCGTTTTAATGCCGAACATAACTCCGGTGAAAAACCATCTCGTGGGCATGAGCCCCAAGGAGAGGTCCATAGTAAACGCATAACAAGCCAACATTAAATCCGCACCAACAATTCATGGTACCTGCTAGCCTCATTTCCCGAGGTGTAAAACCGGCAGAATTTTGGATAATGAGAAGTTAAGTTGTTACAAGCATATTCTTAATGCCCCCAAAACTGTTGGAACTGTTTGGAACTTTGCGGAAACGTAACGGCTTGGCATTCGTTCGTTAACATGACTCAGCTTTTATGTGAAGATTGCCTGAGTGTGTTCGAATGTTTTAGTAATTGGAAGTTAAAGCCCGTGCCTGAAAGCTTACGGAGGTGTACTCGTACCTTTATATTTACCCGGATTTACTGGATCTCGGCACAATATGCGGCAATTGGAAATTCGTAGTAGGTAGTATTTCGATTCTCACACGACTATTTTAATGAATAAAGAGCGTCTGTGGTCCAGTTGGTCGAATACTTGACTTGTAACCGGGAGGTCCCGGGTTCGAGTCCGGCTACTGGACGTGTACCAATGGGACTCTTTTTCAGAGGCTATGTACGCAACGCAACGCTCGTACGGTGAAGGACAACATCGTGATGAAACCCCACACCACAAGGTGTGTGAACCCTATAACGGCGATGGGCTCACCCCCTGTCACGTTGGGTTAAATACACTTGGTGAACCGCCTCTGCCTACCCCTCTTTGGGATTAAAGGCGTGAAGTGTATTTTTTTTTAAATGGTATGTTTGTACATATTTCAACGTTCGTCTCACGTAAAAAGTTACCCATAAATACATACATACATAAACTCACGCCCATGATCTTTAATAAAGGAATAGAATTTGGAGATAAGTCTCCTAGGTCACTTTTTTCCAGTTTTGTCTGACAGAGGTTCTCTGAATATCCCTTAGATTGACTTTCATTGTGTGTACTTAATGCAAAAACTACGTCCTTTTTATGCCCCATACCAGCACCGTAGACGTAGCAATAAAAATAAATAAATACACATCACGCCTATCCATATCCATCCCTAAGGGGGAGGCAGAAGCATTTGCTACAGGAATGCTGCAATGCCTCTGGGTACGTACAATACTTAAGTCCTATGGTACCCGAGTAGTACAAAGGGATTTTACTAGATGGCGCCACGCCATCCTGTCCTCTGCGACTGCCCTGGCAACAGACCAGCTCAGCCTTCGCGCTTTCAGCTCACCGTCGACGGAGCGCCGCCCGCCATGTCTGCACGGGGCGTCCAGGCCCGCGCCGACCTTCCACAGGCTGCCATTATAACGCGCTGCTCGCCTTATATTATTCATTTATATTGTAGTAGTATTTATCTACAAGAAATGTTTGAGTTTGAATACGAAAAGAGTGTACGTTTTCTTCCGGTACAATTGATTGATTGAGGTAGTTTGTTATAAGTTAATATAGCTACACAACTCACACTAAGGAGGCTAGGATCAAACCTGCACGGATTAATTTTGCCTTGGGTACTGTGATATAGAGGTTATTTTATGTATATACTAGTGGATGCCCCGCGATTTCATTCGCGTAGTTTCAGTATTTCATACAAACTAAAACACCCTCTATAGAGCGTCACGTCCCGCAGGATCGGGATAAGAATTATCCTATGCCCGTTTCCTCGTTTCAAGCTACCTCCCCAACAATTTTCAACCAAATCTATTCAGCTGTTCTTGAGTTATAAATAGTGTAACTCTAAGTCTAACACGACTTTCTTTTATTATATATACGTACGTAGATGTAGGTATGACGGAGAAAGGCACAATACCGATCGTTTGGCGCACATTTGGGGTGGCCTATGTTCAGCAGTAGACGTCAGTGGGTTGACATGATGATGTAGGTACATAATCGACCACATTAATTAGAGATACATTTAATCGTAAATAACCACAATTAAGTAAACATAATCCTCTGTAAAATCGATATTTTGGGGACATAAACCACATCTCCAACATCCTAGCTGACGTAGAACCTGAATATTGGGGCTCAAAGATTTGTCATAGTAGACGCAGATCATGCAGGGTCAAACCTTTGTTCATGGTGTTAAAAAAAAAACGGGGAAATCGGTGCATTGATGTGATTGACCCGTTGAAATACCTTTCACACGCCACATATCCTTTCGACCAAATCTTAAGCCGCAAATAGGGCACTTCCGTTCACGTGTGTAAAGTAACGCAGTGAACGAGAAGGAATCAATCAACGTAAGGACCCTATTCACGGTTTAAAATTACTTCCAAAGGATATTGGTGTGTGAAATTTATTTTTGAAGGAGTTAAAATATTAAAATATAACACAACATTTACCCCCTTACCAATAAACGCGTTGTCACGTATACACAACGGTTATTTACAGGTCTACTTGAACTGGTTATTCCGTATTTGACATACAACTGACAAGTTAAGTTGAGCTTTGTGTATCTTCGAAATAGCAATTCCGCCATTATTAGTAAGGCCCTTAGTGTAGAAATTATACCCAATATTGTAAACGAACTCAAATCTGCACTACCTATGTACAGTCTGCCAAGTACCATCCTAAGGTTGAAATTATTTTTCCTTTTTCCTTTCCTTTAAGGTTGATTTTCAATGGGAAATTTTCTAACTCCACTAATTTCAAATCTGGATGTCGCTAGTAGGTGTCCAGGGCGACTTCTGTCAGTTATACTTTAGTACGTTTTTTATAATTTGGGTTTAAGTTATTCAAACTTCAGACACTTTTATAAAATGTCAACGAACGATAAAAAAATTACTGTCACCTTCAATACTGACTGCGTGAAATTAGTCATTTCGTTGACAGTTATCCCCTAACCCCCGCTAGCTGTACTAGCGCCATCTGTTATAACTAAAAGAAACAAGGGCCTTGAAAATTCCCCCATTGTAATTATTACAACTTATCGATATTTTTGTGAGACTTGACGTGTTATTAAAACTCATGGACCACGTACATGAAATCCAACAATCTTATGTAGGTACCTAGATCTGAACTTTGCACCTGGCTATACCTACTCGTACGTTAACTACAACCGGAAGCCAGCTGAGCGCCCGCCGGAAGCCGCTCCCGTTCGCCGGATATGACGCACAAATTCCTGATTTCCGCCGCTCAGCGTACGACGTCATGGCGACTTCCTTTAACTCTGTTATTTTCAAGTATTTGACGGCGTTTTTATTTCAGCGTGGAACTTGCGAAGATGAAATACGTGTGTTGTTGAAAATTCTTATGATATAAAGTACCTACTTCCTTTTAGCTTAGCTACTGTACATAGTGGCGTATGAAAAGAAAATAAACAGGTAGATTTTAGCTTTCTTGGATGTAGTGGCTTAGGATGTTCTCGACGCCCCGGAAATAACGTGTCACTGTGGAGTTTTAGTGAGTGCGAGTCTCAGAAACTCCGTCCTAGAACCTCCTAGGGGCGGAATGTCCATGGTGGATTTCCCCACTATGCAAACTACGTTTTTTTAGTTAAAGTTAGATGAACAAATGATAACATCAGTAATATTAATTTAGTCATTAAATAATTCATTATTTTCTGTACATTTAAACAGCTCAATAGTTTGTGGTCGGAATGTTGAACGAAATGTTAATCCTACTGAAAATGGAATTGAAATGCCCAGCCTATCGCAAAATACATACCTTTCCAAACCCACAGGTCGCTTTTGTGCTCCGTATCTTGGAAGAAATGAGGCTGATAGGAATATGAAAAAAAGATGTTGGCTTATTCTCAGACCTACCCCTTATGGAGACAAAATTTCATGAATTCGGTCCCGGCTGGACCGGAGAGGACCCATTTGGTAACAAATACCGCTACACGATAATTTTATACCTATATTAGCAGTCCCGGATTTTTTTTGTCGTAGGAAGATTTGTACCCCATGTATTGGAAGAAATAAACTTTCTCTGAAACAAAATTAGTAAAATCGGTCCAGCCGTTCCCGAGTTTTAGCGAACAATACAGATTAGCTGATCTGGAAAACGTTGCTTCGCCATTATTAACATTATTAACAGTGTTCCACTACTATTATATGTATGTTCTATACATATAAACTTCCTCAAGAATCACTATCTATAATCTAGTAGTTCTAAAGATCTAAGAATATGAACATAGGAACAGACAGCGGGAGGAGACTTTTTTATACGTATTGATTATATCAGAAGATTATCTACGTGAAGTTCAAGCCTATTAATTATCTAGAGCACGGTTCATCGACTTTCGAATCCTATCAGTTACACACTAGCTCGTTACACCAATACGGGGATCAAAGTAAAAACCCTGAAGAGTGTTAATAAGCTCCGGATAAGCCGGACGTCTGATGTCCTCCGCCGGATTTAAACCCGGATGAGTTCGTAATTGGCTCGTGTGTGTCCCATGAAAGAAGATATAAGGGATGGCGCTCTAACGTAGTTACCTAATTACTTTAGTTACGAAGTATCGATTGGTACCTATAAAGTCTACAGAAAGGAATATTTAAAAAAGTATTATATACTAGTGGACGCCCCGCGATTTCATTCGCGTAGTTTAGTAGTACCTACTTCCCAAATTTCAAGCGTCTAAATTGGGCGGTTTAGATTTTCCATACAAAAGAATTTTCCCGTTTATTCCCGTTCCCGTGAGAATTTCAGGAATTCCTTTCTTAGTGCACCCCTATGGTACTTAAGCTATGTCCGTACCAAATTTCAAGTGCCTACGTTTCGCCGTTTGGGCCGTGCGTTGATATGTCAGTCAGTCATTCAGTCAGCTTTTCCTTTTATATACCTCTATTAAGATACAGTACATACAACAACAAGTCGCTTAAAAATGATCCAGTTTTGTTTATGAACGGTTTGACATAAATATAGTTTATTTATCCCGCATTATAGAGGTTGTATTTATCGGAAGAGCAAAGCGGCATACCGTGGGTCAAGCGTTTCCTGTGTCCAGGCCCTTGGATTAACCGTAAATCGGCTTTAAAGTTTTCAAATTTTGCCTTTGGACGACAGTTAAAGTGCCTTTATTTTCCTGTTTTAGAAACTAACCTACCACTACTCCTACGCTTTACCCGTGTGTAGGTGTACGATATTCCATTATTGTAAGGGTGCGCGATACTGGTAATTATTTTGTTAGGAAAAATCAATTTCTGGATAGCACAGCTTTAGATTCACATAGGGAGGGCCTTAAACGCACACGCAAACGTAAACATTACAACTACAAATGTAAAATTGATAAATGGAGTGTAGGACGCTCTCAGGCGAGGTGGACTGATGATATGCGCAAGATGGCTGGCAGAAGCTGGACGTGAGAAGCCGAAAACAGATCACAGTGGCGTGCAATTGGAGAGGCAGTCAAGTCAGCAAGAGCAGAGGATGTCCAGCAGTGGACAAATATGGGCCGATGATGATGATGATGATAAAATTACAAATGGCGACCTTACCGCTCAGAGATCCTTCTCCTTATTTTAACGTAATATGATTTTAAAATTTTGCCTCATAACTCTTCTAAATGTCACGACTGCTTGCGACAAAGAATACTTGAATACTTTTAATTTGACCATCACTTATCAAGGTAGGAAAAACAGGATTTTTCAGGGAGTCTAGAACTTAATCATTACAATTTGTAAAGATAAAATTACCATAGGATTTCCGAAAGATATTCTCCACGAAACCGTAAATTATAATAGTAAATTTAAACTTGTGTTAAAATAACTAACGACGACACACATCCATTCTAACACAAAATTACACACGACAGGCACATCTTTCACATAATACATTATGACCACAAATAAACGGGTATATATCAAACACGAACAAACTGCTTTGCAAATCTCGACGCTGATAATTATTCATTGCGGCGCCTCCGCCGGCGAGTCGGGCCGAGTCAAATCATCCTCAGTCCGCGCGAAGAATTATGATTCGGCACCAAGTTGGCCAGTGTCTGTACGAGGCCCAACTTGATACAAATTGCGCGGTCGACTCTGGTAGATTTACAGCGTTTCGCGCGATTGTTGCGGCCCGTACCGCTGCTGGTTATTTTGGTTCGCGGTTCGTTTACTTTGTTATACGAGCGCCATCTAGCGAGTTCATGAGTTGTGACGCCGGACTCGGATTAACCTGCTCTATACAGTTTACCTGTTTGGAACTTAATATAAATCAAACTTTACGCCGCTGCCCGGGTTTACGAAGCAAGTTGGCGAATTTACCTTTTATGTTGCGCATTAGTTTTAACTCGGAATTGCGAACGATTCAAGTGTGAAGCGGGTTCTGTATTGTGTTACATATTTTGAAAGTTGTGCGATTCCATTTCTAAAGGCCGGTTTTCCTGTTTAGAAGCTGAATAGAACTCCACGTTAGAAAACGGATTTAAATTTTGATTTCAGTGAAAGTAAAGTTACCATGATGTATACATACATATTTAGTACCGCGCTTTTTTTCCAGAGAGAAAAAATCTGAAACAAGGGTTTGTCAAACACTTCTTTAATATTAGAATAGATTCTTTTAGATTAGTTCGTAATACGTAGAACCGTATTTAGAAACTCCCCTCAAGCACAGACCTCCGCTCTAGTAACGTTTGTCTCTCTCTAATCGTATTTGTATAAAAGAAACAGAGAATGTTCAAGCCACATAGAGCACTGATTATTATTCCAGAATAAGGACTATACAATATTTAAAAATTTAATATACTCAGTGGGTACATGTTTAGATGACGTAATACTTACGAGCAAAATATATCTAACATGATGGAACTAATCTATCTAAGATGGATATGGATGGAGCGTATGTGTTGATTTTGTTGAGACAGTCCTAGAAGGATATACTTTGCCTACGTCGGTAATAACAAGTAGGGCAATACACGTTTTAATGTACGGAGAAGTGTGACTAAATATTAGCTCTCCTGCTCATAACGATGCTAAAATATTGACTTGTTCGATTGCTCTGTCAGTGAGTTCACAAAGGTAGCGATGTGGGTAGTATCATTTGTATAAAGAATAAAAGTGAACATATCTGGCGACCTCGACTGGGATAGGCGTCAATTTATCAAGTAAGGCATCTTGTTACAGGAGTTCATTGTTTTATTATTTTACTTATAAAATATGACGATTAAATTGCATTTTTTTAGGTAAGGAGTCTAAGTTCTTTGTTTGTTATTTTTGTGTATACTTACTTATGTAAGAAGTAGTAGTAGTTTGTGTACCTAACGAATTAGGTTTAACCTGTCAAGTTAGGTATTTATGGAATTATAAATTAATAAATAAAATAAAATAAAATAAAAATAATTCTATGTCATCTTCATCATCATCATCAGACACATGGCATGCACTGCTATACGAAGGTATACCACAATTATGTCCATGCTCATTTGGGGGCATATGCCATACAATGGCATAATTCTTCAATCCTGAAATATACCCCTGTCACGTTGGGTTAAATACGCTTGGTGAACCGTGGGCACTGCTTAGCTTAGCTCTGCTTAGCAAGTGTCACAGCCTACCCTGCTTTGGGACTAAAAGGCGTGAAGTGTACTTTTATTTTTCTAAAATATTCCTAATGTTGACGAGGGCTAACGTCACCTGAGTGTTAGTGTATTATTTTTATTTCATTCCTTAGCTCAGTAAGCTGCTATATAAATTATGATATAATTACGATTAGAATACTATTGTATTGTTATAAGTCTCGTAAACATTGTAAGGTTCATTATTTTACTTACTTATTTTACGGTTTTATGTTGTATTTTACTTACGTTCCGCACAAGACTAATAATGTTAGTTGTTACAGTGTCAGATTCAGACTCTTTTTAAATAGGCGTATATTTCAATAGTCAACTCCAGATGCAGACGACGTGTAGTGACGGCGAATAGAATACATAGGTCACCCCAGCCAAACTTTTCCTGTCTTGGGGATCGTAAGCGCTTTTTGTGAGTTGAACCACAATAGGTACCTTTGTGGTGATCAGCAACCCGCCTGGCAAAAGTGGCAGTATTATTGGCATTTCCCCCCAATTGATCATGGAAATCATGTCAATCATCAATGGGAGGAAGACCCCGTCCGTCAATGGAAGTCATGTGGCTGATGATGATGATGAACTCCTGATACCTGTTATGATTTAGTTTACTAATTTCTATTTAATAGGTTACCTATCTAAGTAATATCTACATATCGTACAATTAGAACAAAAGTGACACAAAACAAAATGTGTCATTTTATGAAATTGAATCTTAACATAAAAGATACAAAACTTAAATTGCAAAATCAGCGTGTTTCATATTAAGTCTTTTTTGTCCTAACTATGCGATATCTACATTAGGTAGAAATATAATGTACAAGAAGAAACAAGTAATGCCTTTCACAAACAAAATGAAACCTCTAAAAAAAATTAAAAGCAAAAGAACACTTCTTTCATTTTTACAAAATTACCCTTTACAATAAAAAATAACTATCGAAATTGGGCCAATATATACACACATCAAAAGTGTCTAGGGATCAAGAACATTTTTAAAAAATCTAATTTATTTAAATTAAATCTAATCTTCTGGATTGGCCTCCTACCTAATTACCCATGCCTGTGTCAATGACTTATCGCCACATTTTGAATAAATTATGAATGAATTCAGTTTTTGTAAAATATATTCTTGATTGCCTTTTGATTGATCATCTAAAATGTACTTGATCCCTAGACACTTTTGATGTGTGTAGATGCTATGCGTGGTCACAATAGAAAAAATAATAAAAATACGCGTGGACTTGAGAGCCTCCTCTGTTTTTCGTCGGTTAAAAGTACGTTTTACACTAGACATATCTATTTTTAAAAACTTAATAGATATATGACACTTCCTTTTCTGTCTAAAGTATATCCCGATTGCCAACCCGCCCAAATGCACCGAACGAAATCACAGTCAGTCAATTTACCAACACAGTAATCAATAACTTCTGTAGGTAACAGAAACCTAAACGTTTCCTTTTATTGCATTCGCTGGATCATGAGCGAGTGAACCATTTATTCTAGCGTTGAAGCCGGGAAAATATAGTTGAGTGTTTCATTTAACGTCAAATCCAGTTATGCTGGAGATGATAAATGATAGTGGCATTCGTGCGACACCGCGGGCCCATTCAGCCAGTTATTTTGACAGATGTGCCTCGAATATAGGCACCTGTATCCAACAGATAGAGGCATACCTACTATGATTTTAATAGTCTCTATGCGCTGCCATAAATCTGTATGAAGGTGCGTAGGTATGAATGGCCTATTTAATTCAGTTGTTTCATGATAGAATGTATAATGATATAACAATTTTTTTGACACAAGTACTAAGAGAAATTAGATTTTTTTAATTTTTGAAAAGATCATAATTTGACTAAACAAGTGATTTTGAGGACAACATTAGAAGAGACAGAGACACAGAGGCAGACATGGCTACTATTATTTTTAGCTTTTTGTAAGTGTAGGGATACCTACATGCTAATGTACCTACATAGATTTAACAAAATGAATATAGCTAGATATTTTATGTCCTTTTACGACTTAGCAAATTAGCACAATTGGATTTAGAAATATTACCTATACTTACAATTACTATGAATATTACCCTGAACAGTTTTATTATAGTATACATTTGTACCAGTGTAAAAAATTTTTAATGTTTGTTTTGTATTCCTAATTTAATTTCTATTTTGTTCTTTGTTTTTTTATAGTATCCTGGCACAGGTTGACTGGTAGAAAATGCTTTAGCATTAAGTCCGCCATGTTTACTTTTTTGTGCATTAAAGTGTTTAAATAAAAGATATTAATATCATCACCCACATGATGTCCACTGCTGGAAGAGGGCCTCCCCTAATGATTTAATGATCTATTGGCCATTAATCGTCACGCTTGGCAGGCGGATTGGCTATCGCAGTGATGTTGTACCTCAGAATGTTTTTCTTAACCATAAGAGCAAGAAATAAATTCACTTGGAACACGGCCTGTGTGCTTTAACCGATACGAACCAGGACCCTTATATTAAAAAAAAGTATATCAACCCCCTCATTAGTAAAAAATTTTATTGGCGTCATAACAATAAAACATCTATTGTGTCTATTTTACTGGCCGCCAATGTGTTAAACCACTTTCTCTCTCTCTTCCACTTATTTGCGTGTATAACATTTTGGCAAAGTTCTGACTATTAGCAGTGTAGTAACGCTGTTCTAACTTTGTGAATATAAAACTCTACTATTTGAAAAGAGATTTGAAATACTTTGAATGTCTATTTCCAGCATGTTTGTGAAATTTTAAGTATTGCTGCAATTTTTTATGTTTAAATTACATACATATAAATAACTGAAATCTCATCACTCAAGTAGGTATCTGAATAAAATCTAAAATTACCCAACATTCCAAACAACCTCTTTTTCTTCAAATAGTACTACTACGACTACATATTATTATATTCAGATAGGTATTTATTATTAGATCGCTAGAAAGAACCTACGCAAATATAGAAATCTTGTTTTTCTTTATGAACATACATCAAAAGGGCTATCAAAGTACCCCTAGCACGACGCTCAGCATATTATTCGATAAATCTGGTTTCGGCACAGAGTACTATTACATTTCCTTTAAAAGGCTTTAAACGTGGAGTTTGCTTTGTTGTCATACTTATTTTGGAATGCTCTCCTAACTTGATAATAAAAGCATTTTTTCCATGACAAAGGGTTTGCCGTTTTGTCCAATTACGGTTGGAACCGTACCATGATATTTTATGGCACATGCAGTCTAGACTAGACTTACTTAGGAATAGTATAGCATTGAGGCATAGTGGCAGCACGATCTGCAAACCACGTTTTGTATAAAGCTGTCTGTCATAGATATCTGAACTTACATACAGTTTAGGAACGATATTTTGAGACGTGAATGTTTTGTTTAAATCTTTCTACACATGAAAGTTGAATATTCATAATAAGAAAAATAATTATCAAAGAAAACAATCAAACTTTCCTTTTGGCTTACCTTGTGTGCCATAATTTTTACACCACGCGCCAAAGGAGTCTTGTCGGAATATAGGTATCGAAACGAATTGACCGGATTAAAAGAAATGTGTTTGTTATTCCCAAATTGACAAGGGGATGGACATTCTTGGTTTTCATTTCACTCTTAAAGTAAAAAAAATAGTTAGCGGAGGATTTGTATCACAACAGACTGCTAAAATGACCAGGATGCAATGTCACAACGCAGCGCCTACACCAGCAAGCGGTAAGGTAACAGCTAAGTTCACCCCATCAGTGAATTTTACTGTATGTGTACCTTCGCCATTTTCATTTTCATTTATCTATACCTACTAGGTAAGTAAGTGTATTTATAGGGACATCAACTCCCCTACTGCAAACTATAATTTCTCTTTTCGAACATACACATATACCTCTAGATATGAATATCAAAGTTACAAAACACATTCTCAAATTCACCGCGAACTATTCCTTAGAGGCGTCGTCATCCATAAAAAAAAGTTTTATGGTTCGGAAAAAAGGGGTTTAGTTATCAAGGCGCACCAGACAGTAATTTTGCATGGATTTTTTATTTACTCACAAAACATCCTCCGGATTTATGGCATATGTACAAACGTGGATGTGTTTCTATCTCACGGCGCGTTGCTTGTTTTTGTTATTCAATGGAATAGTTTGAGTTTCAATAGAGGATTTTTTCAGGTAGTGTGCTCAATAAAGTGTTTACATTTTTTTTACTACAGAATAAAAATTGACTGCTTTCTACGAGTAGGTGACAGAAGCCTAGGTGAATTTACGAGCCATTTTACATTTGAACAAACTTAGTAGAGCGCCTATCGATAAGATATAGCAAAGTTTTGTTATACTAACAAAAGTCCAATTTCGAATATCAAGATAACAGGCGCTAACAATAAAAAAAACACACAAAAGCCTATTCAGCTAAATTATAACGTGCGCCAGACATTCTTTAGGGTGGACTGCGTGACCCTCGCACAAAACTTGGACAAGACTTACTGTGTTTCTCCTGTTCAAATTTGTGCAGCACTTTACATTGTCCCAGAAGGGTCGTTGGTTGAAATACCTTTATATCTCGGACGGGACGGGTCCGGTCCACGGACAACCCTATTGTTGTTTTGATTAAATTTCGGCATGGGGCATGCAGATTGTTCTTTTTGCGACCAAGCTGAAATTTCAAGTAAAAGAAAATACAGTCTTTTAATATTCGAAAGGCATTGTATTTTCTTTTTTGTTTAGGTTTACTATTGTTATTTGTATTTAGGTTTATCAGATCTATCTAGATTATCGGATAACATTGACAACACATTTAACGGTGACAGACAACCGTCAAAGCGAAACTTTCGACAGAAATGTACTGGCACGAAGGCTAATTGTCTACGAGACGTGAACAAAATGCACCGAGTTCATCCAGCCATGACCGCGGCAAGCACCTATCAATAGATGCCTGAACTTGTCCCTGAAACATTGCGCCCGCTTGCGAAAAACTTTCTTCATCTCAACTCTGAACACTATAAATAGACAAAACGACTAATCACTGACATACAACAACCCAGCAAGCGACACTGACAACAATGAGGCTACTGATAGCAGTAGGTCTCCTATGCCTGGTGGCACTGACCTGCGCCAAGGAGGTCGGCGCAGGCGAGGCCGACCTCGTGGCAGCGGCCAGCGGCAAGAGCCACCACCATGAAGAGGGTGGCGGCAAGGAGCACCACCATCATCATCACCACGAGCACGGTGAAAAGGGTCATAAGGGCCACAAGGGTCATCACCATCACCACAAAGGTGAGCACGGCGACCACGGCAAGCACCACCACGAGGGACACCACCACGAGCACGGCGGTGGACACAAGAAGCACTGGGACGAGCACGACCACCACGGCGAGCATCACGAGCACGGCCATCACCACAAGGGAGGCAAGCACGGACACAAGAAACACCACGACAAGGGCGAAGAGGTTGAAGGGTACCACAAGAAGTACCATAAGGACCACTTCCACAAGGACCATCACTTCTACGATGACCATCACAAGGAGGGCAAGCACCACAAGCACGGCCATCACGAGGGGCACCATCACAAACACGCTGGCGAACACAAGAAAGGTGGACACCACCACTCCGGCCACCACGAGCATCACCACGGCAAGAAGGGCCACCATCACAAGGACCACTACGACGAAGACCACAAGGGGCACAAGGGCCATCACGGCCACGAGGAGCACCACCACCACCACCACGACCACGGCAAGAAGGGTGGCCACGAGGACCACAAGCACTGGGGACACCACCACGGAAAGCACTAGACCTACGCCAATTGTTTACTGTGATATTATTCTTATCGTTGTTTATTTGTTGAATAGTATGTACCTACAAGATACGAAATAAAGTCATTTTCGGATAGAAAAAACAACCGTCGTAATTATTGACCGTGTAAAATAGTTTTCGCCATTAGCCGAACTCGATTCGAAAGGCTTTGGTTTACATCGTTTTAGTGGCGACAAGTAACTGTACAAACCGACTGCAGGTGGAATCGGGCCAGCAATGGCTCAATTCTCACAAACACACCAACGCTATGCATATCTCATCAATTAGTGAGGACGAGTGAAAGAGATATGTCGGCATAATTTTGTAGAGCGCCATCTCTATTATGAACGAAACTTAGCAATTTCCGTTAGGAGAATTGGCGAAATTCACGTTCACTAACGATTCTCACCGCAAAAACCGCAGATCTCATTTGAACCACGAAGTGCTCTGAAGAGGTCAGAGAATCTGCAGCACTTTGAATAAAAAAAATCATGCTGTATCGGTTCAATGCACTGTATTTATGTACTTAAGGACTACTGCGTTTAATTGGGTTTACTTATTAGTCAGTAAAAGACTTTTTAATTCGCAGAAGATATGTCAACGTTGGTAGGATAACCCAGAAAACGAGTTAATGTCATCTTGTAGTAGAAAAAGGTCTTGCGAATACTAGGCATTTGTAATATTATTTTAAATGTGTGTATTTGGAGAGGCCTGTGTCCAGCAGTGGACAAAATGTGCTGATGATTATGATGATGAGTGACTTATAAGAAACTAGGGCACTAACTAGTATTTTCATGTTTAAGGGACGTTGTGCGATATTTGTCGATTCGACATTTAGACTAACTTCGATACAAAATAAAATGACATACACAATTTAACCATTTTCCTGTGCTCTGGGTGAATTTCATAAATGTGCATTATTTATTTGTTGTTTCCAGTGTTGATCGTTTGATCTAGCTATGTATGTAACATTTTAAATTTTTACTGTATACTTGTCTATCGGATTAGGAAAATCCTGTAATGATAGAATTAAGTTTTTGTTGAACAAATAAAATAAAATGTATGAGAGTTTGTAGATATGGGAAACAGATCGGTTTAAATATTTTTATAGTTTTCCTTCTGCCCCCTTTATATTTTAATCGCTTATTTATGTGTACAACATGTGAGATATATTTTTTCGTTATTCCTTACGATTTTTTACGAACACTGCAGGCAAAGTATAGGTAGTAGGTACTACGTAGTTTACACTAAACACTACTGGAGAAGTTGCTTAACTATCGGAAAAGCAATACTATTAAAGACCGGTAGTCAGTAAAGCGTGGGTACGGAAACCTACCCGAGTCAAACTGATATAAACAGTTCACGCTATTATGACCCCCTGAGTAAGGCGTTTTCATTGAAATAAAGGTTGAAATTGCATGAACAGTTCAATTAAACAGGCATCGTATTACAGAACACCAATGGCCAACCATAATAAACTGAACTTCTGGTTTATTCAGTTTCTATTGGGTGAAATGGCGTTGCAATTTGAATTCCGAATAAAGGCTTTGGGACATTTGTCTTTGTGCACACTTGAAGTGGTGCAATGACTCTGCTGAGTTATGCACTTAATTACTTACTAAGCATGAGACTAACATTCAAACTTTTCTTGAGTACAGAAGGTGACAGATCAGATTCCCTTATCCGAGAGACATAGTAATTTTCTGGTACAATTTCTGGAAAAAATGGAGGATTAATAATACAAGTAAACAAGAATGAATTTGGAACTTTTTATTTGGACTTGCCGGAGTCTATATTTACTGCGCAGTATATTCTGGAGGTCTTCAAGTCTGCCGCTGGTAAATAAGTATCTAAAGAACAAGTTTTCTGTATCGTAGACCTCATCGCTACTTAACATCAGGCAGGATAGTGGTCAACGTTTGGTCATAGAGCTTTAAAAAACGGTGATTTTGGAACTTCTTCGGAATAGATTCTCCGCAATTGACACTGGAAAAAATCTTACTTATGTTTGTGGACCTTATATAGTGAAATCCTCCTAATGAGGACAAGGTTTAGGTTCCACAGCATAGTCGTTGTTTCCAAAAATGTTAACCTACAAATGATTATGGACGCGAGTTCATGTATGTATAAAACGTGTATCAGAGACTCGTATTTGGTGTTGTAATGCAAAGACAGATAGCAAAAACAACGGTGACTCATTAATACATATTACTTTCAGGTCATTAAACTTGAAGCAATAGTTCATTAACAATCGAACAGGATTCAGCGGCTATCGAACGTTAGTTTATGTAACAGGAAGTAGAGTTACCTGCAGCTCAGTAGATACATATCGCCTCGCCATTCCAAGTTTGTTATAAAAATAAAGTAATTGAAAATAAAAATAGGAATAACTTGATAAAATGCAAAAAAAAACAGTAGTTAATAGCATAAGCTCAAGCTTGTCTTTGATAATATTCGCGCCTATAGATACCCGGTGAACAATATTGAATTAAAAAACAACATAATTACTTACTTACTTAAGTCCTAGCATACCTGGGGGAAGTCTCACCTCACTTCAGTCAATGCCCGCCATCTTGAGCTCGGAGTCCACCGAGCAGTACCACGTCGTGTGCGTCGGTCATCCTCGTCTCCGTTTTCCACTAGATTACCCTACGACACCTACAACCCGGATCGTTCGCATCGATTCTGAGAGCAGAGTGATTTTTTCGCCTGAAGATTACTCTCGTATTGTTAATTAGGCCGCATAGCATATCCATGAAATTAAGATTCTAGGAGAGCGATTCTAAGACTTTAGAATAAGTGGGTCTATTATTCGTACCTATTCGTTTTTTTCCATCTGAACGGATCCTAAATCTATGTGATTCCCAAACTCCATTGACTAAAGATCGGCTGTTCAATGAGTCTTTACTGATATGCCTTTTGCCTTTATTTCCAGGGTGCTGGGCGGGGCAGCCCCGGACTTATACAACCGACAGTAGAGTAATACCAGGGGTAGCTTTGTTTCAATGGTTATCTTGAATGTCAGATTTCCAGCCACCAGACGGTCAGTAACAACTATAACGTCTACTATATCCAAAGTAGCTAAGTCTCACAGCTTGACGTGCCGTCAAAAGTCTAGACCCTAATAATCGGTTTAAATGACCTGAGACTATGAATTTATGATCGTGCAGATAGTAGAATACTGGGTTGCAATGTACTAATGATACTTCGTTTTCATCTCCGATTTTCCTTTATATCTAAACATTGAGTACAAATTTGAACAGCTTAGACGTTGACTTCCTAGCGCTTATCTGCGATAAAAATTTAAAGTTAGTTAGTTTCAAACAGCTAATCTAACGTTCGAGCTGTAGACGCTGGTTTGACAGTCAGCATTTCCATCCTACTTCCTGCTAATATTACAAATTCGAAAGTCTGTTCACACTGGAAAAGTAGATACCTGAAGATTATAACCAACCAACCCGCCTGCCAAGCGTGGCGATTACTGGCATTTCACCCCAAATGACGGATCTCATTGGGGGAGGCCCTCGTCCAGCAGTGGACGTTATGTGGCTGATGATGAAGATTATAACGTAGGTTAAGACACAGGCTATCTTATCTTGAAGTTCCAATGGAAATCAAGCATAAGACGGGGCGTTGATAATACCTACAATGTTTTATTTTCTCTTTCACACATGACATCTGGCAACTATTCATATTGCACAAGCTAAAAATACTATGAGATCTATGGTCTCTGCCTACGCTACTGGGAGACAGGCGTGTATATATATGCGTAAGCTCACGCTAATTTTACATACGAATAAGTTTAATTACAGGATTAGGGCTCTATATTCAACACATAACCTATGAGAAACTGTTCATTTAAACACCGCGGGAATCCAAGAGATTGCTTTATAATAGGTATCTAATGATGCGAAATTGGAGGCATAATGATAACAAATGCAAGTAACATAGATTTCTCCCGGTATCATGTGTAGCCATTTGCTTTCACTACACAACGATGTGGTGTGATTCCCGTAGCCATGTACGCGCGTACTTACAGTTAGGTGTGCGCGAAATATCTTGCTCTCTCGCTCGTAGCTTTCCAAAATGATAGAGAGAGATATATAGGCATTCTTCGCGGGGGCGTTAATAAAGGTGCATAGGTATATAGCGACTAAAATTACAATACAGATTTAGTTTGTCGGATTCAAATTTATACCCAACTATGTATTTGACCCGGCAGACATTATTTTGTCAGTATACAACATCAACAGTGTTTCCCTACTATTATTCGTATTTTACAAATATAAACCTTCCTCTAAAATCACTCTATCTATTAAAGAAAACCGCATCAAAATTCGTTACGTAGTTTTAAATATTTAAGCATACATAATATAATGTCTATCCACAGGGAGAGGCGACTTTGCTTTATACTACGTAGTGATTCATGTGTATACATACACTTCACACCTGTCTCCCAGAAGAGTAGACAGGGATAACAGATCTCCATTTGTCACGGTCCTGTCATACTTTGTATGTGTAATATGTGGACTTATACAAAGAAAAAGGGTACGTAACCTCACACAATAATTAAATATATTTAGAGATAATTGAAAGAACAAAAAGGGTCTATCCAATATTATGTTCTATGAAACAAGATTTTTCAAGTCAAAAAAGATTATATTTCCAGCTTTTAGATTTAAAAATCGACTGAACAATTAATTGCCTAGAAAATAATTATGTATACACACCACGCCGTCTTTATCTTTACCTACTTACATTCACCCACACACACAAACACACACACACACACTGAAAAAGAATATTGTTCAATTTTTATCTTTCCTAATTATATCATTGTATTATTATTATTTTCCTTAGTCCTTTACAATACTATGTGTCAAATAGAATGAAGAGCCTGTTTCCACAGCACAGGTTTACCTTTAGCGGAAACAGTTCATCTTGGAACTTGTAACTGTTATCTACTATATAAAAATAAGTCGGGTTTTCCTCCCTGACGCTATAACTCCAGAACGCACGAACCGATTTCCACGATTTTGCATTCGTTGGAAAGGTCTCGAATTCCGTGAGGTTTATAGCAAAGAAAATTCAGGAAAAAATTCAACGAAAAGCGGGTAAACGAATCGAACCCATCTGGTGGCGAAACGGAGTTCGCCGGGTTTGCTAGTTTACGTATAAACAAACATATTTCTTATCTTGTATGGTTCAGTACTTTATATGTCCACCTTCTGACTTCATCATCAGACCAACTCCATGGTACCATAATAATGTATTGTCATGTGTTACATACAGTGTACCAAATTTGAGATCAATTGAAGAACTGGAAGTTGGTCAAATCAAACTTGCAAGATTTACACATATATATTTATACAATATATAAGTAGAAAACGTACCTTTTACTTACCTGAAGAATTTTGCCAGCAAAGGAAAGTAAGCCTAATAATTCTAGGTAGCTGTAAAATTTCTTTTTATACTTACTGGCATAATGTAATAACAACTAAAGATACAGCAAAATCTTAGCGGCACAGAAATAGCTACTTAGAGAAAATTAGTTATCTGCTTAGCTTAGTACTTAAATTGAACATTAAGGCGAGGAGTTACGCATGACTCTTCTCTATTAAAGAGCCGAGTACATAAAACGGCAAAAAAATCGTTGGTGAGTGGGAAACCTAAAATTCTTGTGAAATAATTATTTATAGTAGTTACTCCGTTTTTCCTTTATAAACAACAATACATTTCAGGGTAATTGTGAAAAGAGCCTGCTGGCTTGACTAAAAAGTAGTGGCATTTAGAAAACATATTTCGAAGTACATCTAAGTAAAAGGTACGTAGTTGATTGCGGGCAAATTACTAAATTAAAGCGGAACGGTAAGAAAAAAAAGTTTCAACCCAAATTGAGTCACAATGAACAGTTTCTCTGTGTAAGTTAAACAAATGTAATCGGCTCGCTTGCCAAATATTCCATGCGAAGTCGTTAGAGGGCGCCTCCAGCCGCCGCCGACGCCGCCGCTTCAACTTCGGACGTTGGGGAAAAACTCGAAAAATAAATCTTCCACCGTACCCAATGCTGAAACGAACCGAATTGCATCTCGGGCACGTTCCTCTGAAAGTTTCCTGATTTCCTGGTACTGTCGCTTTGGTGGGCGTGTATATTCTTGCCTACTTGCTGGTTTTAGACGCGAAATTAAGATTTTTTTACCTTTTGTTCCTACCTATTTTATGTTTCGTACAGAATCTTACATCTTTCATGAGTTATTCAAGAGGCCTGAACCTATTTCATTGTAATAGGTATCTAGAGAAGACTAGGCTGGCTAGATATATTAATATGTTACTTATCTATTAAAAAATGTTAGTTAAAAGTAACGTACCAACTTTTTTTATAAAACTGACATGTAACACGCATAAAATTTGAAGCTTTTCTACCTATTTCCGCCCCTATCAGATAGGGAATTGTAGGATAAATTCTATCCTACAAAATCCTTATACGATGAATAACCCTGTAACGGCGATGGGGTCAAGACCACATATCACGTTGGGTTTAATAAATACGCTTGGTGAAATGTGTGCATATGCAAAGGAAGTGACCCTTCCTGTTTCTCCTTGGAAAAAGAAAAGATCTATTGGCGCATTTCGTGAAATGCATAGTATGTGTATTTGTTAGGAACGGTCGGCCAAGTAAATGGTATCATAGAATTTTTATATTATTCGAAACTTAAATATTATTCGGTTTTTACTAGTACCTTTAGTAGACGGCAATATTTGTCCAAATTATACTTACCGACATAAACGCAAAGATAACTTACTGATATTTTTTCCAGAAATCGTGCGTTGTCGGTAGGCGGACTTTTTGGGAATTGAACAATAACCGTTTTTTTCACTATAAGTTGCACCACTATAATTATTAATTTACTGTTCTACACAGCCATTAACTTTCCCCTTATTAACTTAACCCTTCAATGGCCAAGTCACACAACACTAACTATAATAATGAAGAAATCGCAGTAAGGAACCTTAGACTTGGCACGATTTTGTCTAGATTTCATTACTTTTTAGAGATGAGTAAGCAGCTCCATCGAGACTTGGCTAGTTTTTTTACAGAATGTTTTTGTTGGGATTTCACTTCTTTTTGTAAAAACCTTATCTTATTTAACACATTTTTTGTAAAGGCGGTATGTCGATTTTTTTTATAGTTTGATTGGGCGGTTGTGTATTCTAATTAGGGTCACCAGGTACTCCAGATCTTCGATTATTGTAGTTTTTATAGTATTCCCTTTATGTGGCTACTAAACCCTAACTCTGTACCAAATTTCAGCGCTCTGAATTTATGGGAAGTACTAGTTCTATTTTGTTGATCATGAGTAGGTGAGTGAGTTAGTGTGTGTCATAAATGCGAAACTATGCTTTCGCTTAACTTCGGAACTATAAGTCCCACAGACTTGTAATTTTGGATTTTAAGTATGTTATCATAACTTACTGGGTGATGAAAATTTCTGCGTTCTGGTCTTATACAGAGGTTCTCAAATAGGGGCCAGATTTAACGAAAATTAGTTTATATGCAATAGGTACAATGGTCACAAATACGAAATATAAATGTGCACATCAGGAAAAGCTGGAAAGTGGTGTGTCCTCAATGACACGGCATATGGGTCACAGTCTAATAGTAATTTACATTTACATACAATTTTAATTATTAACCAGTGTGTCGTAAGCGACACGGTAGGGGCAAGTGGCTTTCAATAAAACAAAAATTAAATATTGTGCAAACGTGTGCATAAGGAAGTACGTACTTAAGAATCAAAAATATGCAACTCAATTTTACAAGTATAAGAAAGTAGATCCGACTTGAACCAGGACTAATCGTCCCTAGGATTTTTTAAAGTTCACTTCCATATATCTGGTCTGCTTTTTTGAATCATCGAATCCTGACTTATCATGGGATTTTGAAACATGATGTTCTTTCCAGCAAAAAAAATAATCATCCATTCACAAAAAAGCGTATTTATGCGTTTGTGGTCGAATTAAGAAAGACTCCTTCTTTGAGGTCGCTTGGAACCAATTAAGATATTTTTTGGTATACTCAAATGGCCAACAGAAGGAAGTCTGCAGAACTATTTATACACCTAGGGTATTAACCTGAATGCGTAATACGGTAATATCAATGACTAGTACACGTCACTTTTTCACCAACATAGACGTTTCTTCGAACTGCGAAGGTCATTTCAAGACAGGTTCAACTTAGAAGACCTAAATCAAACAGAAGTTTGCATCACGATCTCCATCACTCGTGTACAGTCACGGTAAACTGGTTTTACTTATTATGAGCTTGCATTGCATGAAATTTGCAAAGAAGTACGGGCTGTAGATCAATGGTGGATGGAAAACTTCGACAACTATAACGTATGTCGATTTCACATAAAGCTGACGAGGGTAGACGTAGAGTGTGGAAACACTGAGCCACACAGTTCGGGAATAATAGAGCTTTCATTATTAAAGATATCCCAGATAGTGTAGCTCTATTTACACTGAAATTATTATATTATGGTCATCATAGTAGGTACTCAGCAAAAACCACTTTGTGAGAAGCGGTAGCTCGATTTATTGTGTAAAAGATTTTGATCGTGTTTAAAAGATCGATGTAATAAATCTCTAAATAGTGCTAGAAAACTAAAATTACCTCGCAGTCTAATATGATCATGAACTTTGGTGACCCCGTTCCACTAATAATGACCCCGAACTGTAAGAATTGTATCATTCGCGCAAAAAGTGCTGAAAATAATGTGATCGAGTGAACAATCTCGACGTGACTGTTCTATTTATCAGCTTGATTGATTAATATAATGGGACTCATTAGGCGCTATGTTCTTAGGTACCTATTTTGATGATTTTATTTTTCTTTGTACCGAATAAAGTGCTCTTGTAATAGTTTATGGTGTTGTTAAACCTCAAAATTACTTCTAAAAGTGACAGTGATTGAGTTTTTAGATCTTATTTAGTGCAAAATTAAAATAATAAAACAAAGTAGTTAGATATTTCTCAATCATTAGAACTTTATTACAAGATAATATAAATAATAACATATAAAGTACTTAACCATAAATATTTGTCCTTAAACGACAAAGGAATGAACGTTTACCTAACCTATAAACTATAAGGCTTTTTGTCATCATTACTGTAAATAAACCTTCTCACTAAAGGATCAGTCAAAGAATACCTACTTAACAAACCAATGGACAAAATCCATGTTTTTTTAAATAAATTTCTTAATACAGAAGTAAAATACAATAGAAGCAAAAAACTATTAAAAAGTGGCTATTTGGAATGCTTATAATTAAAAATTCAAATTCAATATAAGTAGATCTGAAAAAGGTGATTATGATTATTGAATTACAGATACAAGAATTTAGCTCAATTCTCAACAATTCGGAAGACCGCTTGAAGTGAAGTGTCCGTTGAATAGCCCCATCATACCGTCCTGTACCTATATATATAACAAGCTGTCCCTTGCAATCATTTGTTTTGTCATAGGAAGTCGCCTTTGCATCCCGTGTATTGGAAGAAATACAACTTTTTAACCCTTCCCTGGACTTCCACGTGTAATTCAAGACTAAAATTAGCCAAATCGGTCCAGCCGTTCTCGGGTTTTAACGAGACTTACGAACATCAATTCATTTTTATACATATTATTATGCATTAATTTCGACCAAATTTTACCATAAAAACGGTTCTAGTAAGTTAATCTTAAAAAATAGACATGTACTGCAGCGGACATTTTTTTAGATCCTTTCAAGAGGAATAATTCTTTCATACATATATTTTTTCTATCTTGAACCGTTTTCGCAGCGCACGCAACTGAAGCCCTCAAGGATGAAAAATTTTCCCCGTTTTTTTCACATTTTCCATTATTTCTTCGCTCCTTATAGTTGCGCGTATCGATAAATGGTCTATTCAACACAAACAAACTCTTCAGCTTTATAAATATTAGTATAGATTTTACAATATTTGCTACAAAACATTCGAATTATGATCTTTTCTTGAAGCGTGTTAATCTGCCATCGCAATCAAAACATTGATCAGTGAGTGTTGTAAATGACTGGCGTCAGACCAATCAAAAATCGTATCAACTGTTACAATTGCGATTACAAAATGTTTACTCTCCAAGAAATGTAGGGCAATAGTGTTTTTTTTTTTCTTACAAAAGCTTCACTTTTTTCGTTTAAGACTTTGGACAGTGAAGGGCTATCGCCAGATATTACAACACAACTTCTGCCCGGAAAAGTGTTAAAAATCCTATAAATCTTAGGCTATTAATATCGTAAATGCAAAAGTTTGGTTGTATGGACATTGGTCGGAACATTTTTGCATATAGCCGGGGTACATTTTTTTCTTATGAAATGGTAAAGTAGGCAAGGAAACAATGGGCTTTAGTCAAGTGTCGATGTTAAAGTTTGTGTGAATAACTGAAATTACACGAATTTAATCCGGAGGGGAACACGAGTCCTTTATAAAGTATTCTAACTTACACAGGTGTCAAAATCAAATGTACGTCGTCGACCAAGTAACGGGAGAAATTGTGGTCCACATATCTCAGCTGGGCTGGTGTTCGTGTGCAAGTGTCCAGCTTGTACTTCCTCAGGACAGATCTGGTCACCGCTTTGATGATGAGTTGGGACAATTCCTCGCCTGTGGAAATATGGTTTAATTATAGAAGGTTTCTGCTACATTCTACAGTATTCCTTTTATTTGTCTGGAGATTTCAAGGCACAGTGCGTGTATGACACAGATATAAATTTTTTCAGTATACCTAATTTCCCAAACCACGTACTTGTTCGTTCTGCGACTACTTATTCTTATTTTTTTCTTTTAGAGACAGCACTAGTAAGGCCCTTTAACACAATTCACAAAGGCGTCCACTGGTCGTTTAACTTTAACAGTCTGAAATTTACTTATACATAAAACAATAAAGAATGACAGACATACATATCAGAACATGTGAATCACGTTTGTTATCAGAAAAAGGTGATCTATAAATGAGAGCTACTTCTGTACTAACTCTCATTAGGATATCCCACAAAACCCAATCCCCAATATAAAAGCTAGTGAGAATATCGGCACTTTGACTTGATGCTTACTGATCCATATTTTTTTTTATTCTTCCCAACTTCCAAAAAAAATTTCATGTAATTTGTTATCCTAAGAGGTACTTTATCAAATTGCATTGCATGGCCCAGCTATGGATTCTTATTACTTATTTTTATTTATATTCCTTTGAAATTGACAAGTTGGGACGTATGAAAAAATTATTCCATCTATACCAATTGGTCGGGATGGCCAGTTGGGATAGATGAAACAACCCGCCAGTTGTTAGTACGCAGGTTTCCTCACGATGTTTTCATTCATCGTAAGTCCTAAACAGTTTCGCTGCATTATACAGCGAAAACACTGGAAATCGTAAATGTTGTGTTTTATTTACTTTGGAACAACAAAAGTCGTTTTAAAATACACTCACCGACACACCTGCGATGTCCCACGCCGTATGGAAGATAAACACATTCCGACATCTCGCAATTTTCTGAGAACCTCTCTGGATTAAATACTTCCGGTATCGGAAAATACTTGCTGTCCTTATGAATGGCATCCACTGGAACGGTCACCGTAACACCCCTGTCAAACAATAGTCCAGTATCTTTAAACTTAAACGTCTTCGTACATTTTCTATTCAAAATTGAGTACTGTGGATACATACGCATCGTCTCTTTTATGACTCTGTTCAAATATTCATCAGTTGAAGACGATTTCAACTTTTGTTGAATTTCGGGATTACGGGCCAATTCGTACATCAAACAAGTTAATATATTCAGGCACGGGACGTAGCCCTCGTAAATGAATGAGGAAAATAGAGCTACTGTGTGATCAATTTCTGAGTTCTTCAGTGCTTTCTCGTTAGTTTCGGGGCACAGGGCTTTCATTTTTTTGCCGTGTTGAATTAGCTCAGTGTTCCACGACAACTGTTTCACTTGTTCCGAGTTCACTTGCAGCGTTGTAAGACCACAACGATTGTAAATCGACGGAAACATCACTTTCAAGTAACTCCTAAATCTTGCAACCGGCGACCGTTTCTGGACATCTGACCTCAATTGATTGTATATTTTTTCCTCTCGAGGGCTCACCTCCTCAAATAACAACTGATTGAAAATACAGTCCATAGTTTTCTCCAGAAAAATTTGCACACTTACCTCGCCGTTTACCTCTTGCAAATATTTAACGATACTCAGCTCATTCTGTTGAAATTTCTCTGAGAAGCTTTTCAATACTGACTCTAAATTTCCTCTCAGTAAATGCCATTTTTCACCTTCGGCATAAAATAAGTTATTTCGTAAGCAAACATCCTGTGACTTATCCAGACAAAGGCCTCGATTACTGAAGTGTGCTGATTCCCTTTCGAGCATAACATTTATGAGTTTTGGATCCTTTACAATTAGGTCTGGAATTCTGCTCTTGATGTATCCGACGAATGGTTCCGTAGGATGTTGGGCGTAGAGATTGTTGACTTCGTCTGTGGTGCCGCGGATGTTCAGAACACGGAATAGATCGCTGCCGAAGAACGGTATCGGCCGCTTGTACGGAATGTGACGAATGTAGAAATAGCTGAAGAACTTTGTGACATAGTCGAATATCAGTGCGACTAGCAATACGACTATTACGCCAAGGTTGAGCAGGAAACTTTCGAAAAACATTGCCGCGTTCGGTTGCGCCGGGGCCGAGCTGCCGACTGTCGTGATGCGACCCGCACTCTCGCGGCCTAACGGACTATAGTATGCCTTCAGGTATAATGATCGAGAGAATGGAATCATTTCCATAGGGAAAATATACACCTCGAATGTATGACAAATTGCATTGAACTTGAAATTTACAACGTCTAAAGTAGGTCACATGCAAATATTTTACGTTTACTGTGATATCGTTTACGTGTTACGTTTTGAATATCCGCTTACGTTTATGCCCACATTATTGAGTCACAAAGTAGAGTATTGGAATACGAATAGACCTCAATACCGCTAGTTACATTTCCTTGACGTATCGATATCACAGTAGGAGATTTAATATATTTATAGACAATTTTAAATATTTATTTGATTTCTATTATTGTTATTACTGCAACGCCCTAACAGGGTTATGTCTTAGACTTAAGACATATGCTAATAAATAAATACTAAATATTTACTATGTTTTGTAAGTATGTCGTAAGATGCAAACTGTTTATTAATTTTATATCATTATTTTTATTTACATCGAATAAAAAAATTTGGTACTAAGTACCAACAGTAACAGTTATTGTCATATTGTTTGTTGTTTTTCATTTGTCTTTACTTGCAAATTCAACTTGATTGTATCTTCCTGTCATTTAACCATCAATAAGATATCAAAATCAATACGCGACAAGTAAAAAATGAACCTTAAAGTCGTGTCTTTTTCATACCTATGTATCTATAAGTTTTAACTTAAGGGTGGTTGACGAAATTCTTAGCTGGCTGTATATACATACAAGGTTTTTAGAGTGCTCCTACCTACCAAACGTAACATGGGTATTTCCGACTCGAAATACTCACGGGAATAGAAGCAATGAAGCAGTTACCGCGCGACAGTTAAATATTAACTTTTTTTAAAAGAACTGACTTCAATCAGTACCAACTACTCGCGCCTACGTTTTTTTTTTAATTCCTCTCGATTTATCTCGTCTGCCATCATAAAACATTGAATTCCTTATCTTATGGGACCAACTTTGAAATATCTTCTTTCTAACAAAAAAAAAACATCAATATCGGTTCATAAGTCATTGAAGTTGTAGAAGAAAATATTTTTTTTGCTGTTTTATACTACGAAACCGTTTTTGTGTGGGAATCCGACTCGTACTTGACCGCTTTTTTACTTTGAGTTTGAGCTATTTATTACATTCACCATCAGCGCCATCTAGTGTCAAGATTCAGAACTCCGTATGTATTCAACAAGCACGTCAACGAAAAGCTGAGCGGGAAAGTCCGTTTCAACTTTCTAGTTGAAGGCTTGCATATTTGAGGGATTTCAATATCATTAGTATAGATGTCGCTACTTACCTGTGTTCAGATTTAGAGCTAAATAATCTACTAAATTAATAATTAAGGAGTATAATACCTAATATTATTATACTATAAATGGTACTGTTTCTTGTTAGTAATAGGTTTTCATGTCCTGGGCATTAATGATTTTCTGTTTTCAGTTTTCTAAACGATCTTTAATTAATAAGAAGCAGTTATTGACAAAGGTCAGGCTGGCAACGGAACTTTTAAAAATGAGGGTAGCTTGTTAATCTTACACACAAATAGTGCCAAGTAACAAATTTAATTTTATTTATATATTTAAATTCTACTAGCGTCCCGCCTCACGAATACGATGCTGATACTACACGAGTACAATACAGAGAGCAATACAATACGCTTCTGCCCTTCTGGAGAGTTCCCTCGGTTGCTTGGTCTGGAGTGACAACAGTTCGCGGTCACCACACGGCTATTTGAAAAAATAAAATTTGTAGATATTCATCTTAGTTTAAGTTGGTTTCGCTAATTATGTTTTCATTTGAAACATTGTTTTTGTTTACGTGTTATATGATATTTGTTGTTCTTTTTAACATTGGTTCTACTCTTCTAAATATTAATAGAATACAAAAAAAGTACACTTCACGCCTTTTAATCCCAAAGCGGAGTAGGCAGCTAAAGCAAATGACCACGGTTCACCAAGCGTATTTAACCCAACGTTATAGGGGTTGAGCCCATCGCCGTCATAAAGTACAGACACCTTGTGGTGTGCGGGTTTCATCACGATGTCGACCTTCAACGTACAAACGTTGCGTTGCGTACATAGGCTCTGAAAAAGAGTCCCATTGGTACACGTCCAGTAGCCGGACTCAAACCAGCAACCTCCCTTTACAAGCCAATCGCTCTAATAGAATACAGTTTATTCTTAATCGTTTTCTCTTTTGATATGTGTTTCTGAAGCTCATCTCGACGCAGCTACAACATTATCGCTCTACCTAAACTTTCACAACCCACACACGCCTTCGCAACCTATCCTCTTTGATTACTAGGCACCAATAAAAAGAATAGAATAGCCACTTGCCTTGCAATTTACACTAAAAGTAACGCTGTAAAATTAAATTAACCTTATAACACTAGCTGCCGCATTAGCCATGTGGTGACGTCGAATAGGATACATGTGTCACCTCCCAGCCCAACTTTTTCTGTCGTGGGGTTCGTAAGAGACTACCAAGGGAACTGTTCACAGGACGGGCAGCAGCGCTCTCTGCGAGTTAAACACCACTGCGATCACCAACCCGCCTACCAAGCGTGGCGATTATTGGCATTTCCCCCCCAAATGACGGAAACCATTGGAGGAGACCCTCGGCCAACAGTGGACGTCATGTGGCTGATGAAGGTGAACACTAGCTGACCCGACAATTTTTTTTTTTTTGCCAATGTACATTATTGACAATGTTTCTCTTATTATATATGCACGTATGACACATAAACTATCTTCTTGAATCACTCTATAAAAAAACCGTATGCAAATCCGTTTCGTAGTACCTATTAAAGATCTAAGCATACATAGGGACAGACAGCGGGTGGCGACTGTGTTTTATACTATGTATTGATACGCCTACAAGTGGTAAGTTTATCAATATTTTCCCCCAAATATATTTCAGAACCAGAGACGCTAGGTTCTCCCTGTTCCTCTTCTTCAATTATAAAGATTGAGGGCACGAGATTTATATAAGTGTTTAAAATATTATATTCTTATTATAAGTAGGTCCACTTTAGATATAAGTAATTGTCAATGCAATACCCTAACAGGGTTCATGTTTGTTACCCTTATTTTTACATAACAGCATTTAACATGCATTGTACGTGTAAACTAATTGTACTGAATATGTTGTTCGTGTGTGTGTTATTAGCAAAAAATAATTAGTGTCTATGTCTATAACACCTGTATGACATACCTACAACATGAGAATAATAAACTAGGTAATATGAATATGAAAATGGTGGTGGTCAAAATCAAAAGGGTCTAGGGATCAAAAACATTTTTAGCTCTAAAAAAATCTAATTTATTTAAATCTAATCTAATCTACTGGATTGGTCTCCTACCTAATTCCACATGCCTGTATCAATTACTTATCACCACATTTATATATTATGAATGAATTCAGTTTTCGTAAAATATACATATATTGTTGATTGCAATCTTCTAAAATGTACTTGATCCCTAGACACTTTTGATGTGTGTAGAATGAATGATCTTTGCCGTGTGATATGTGAATATTTTTTGCCACTGTTGAATTTTTCTTACTGATTAATACATACTTTATTATGATGAAAATATTTAAAAAATATATTTTTCGCCTTGTACCCAGAACCATAATTCAACTTAGCTTTATAATGCGTTTGAATTCGACCGTTAGAGCACTAACATATCTAATTTTGGTGAATAAGTAGTTTGAACAAAACCATGAGGTACTACATAAGTATGTATACAAACTGTCCAACATCTGTGTGTAATTTACAAACAGAGTCGGCCCTAGCTCACGGCTACGGAACGTAACGACTAGCGAACAACTAAGTTATAGATAGACTTGGGTAATCATGCTTGCCGTCAAATGACATTTTTAACAACGTTAATTACATTTCATATGCGTAACAATGTCTCAAGATATGTCATATAATGGTAATCTGCTAATCTCCCCAAACTAGGTAAGTACCTACCCTGTGCTATGGATGCCAGAGACTGACAAAATATAAATAGGTAGTTTATAATATAAATAAAAGGGCAGGGCGAAAGGGTTATCTTATAGTGCATATCGTCGTATAATCATGTCCTATTCTAGCCCAGGTGGTAAGTAATACGAATAATATATATTATGTATAATATATAGTATATATATTTGAATCGCCGTTAATTTAGAAGAAATCCAGTTATTACCACAAATTTTAGGGCACATATTATATACCATTTACTGAAGTTAGCAAACTAGATTCCACTAATTATATTATATTTACCTGTATTGGACAATTTATAAAGGCACAGGTATAAAGCAAGGAATAGGCATAGATTTTGTTTATGTGTACCATACACAATCCTTCTTTGGAAGATGTACCTATTGTGGAAAATAGATGTATACATATGTATTGATGGAACGAAAAAGAGAACTATTGCAACAATCTGTTAACGCCACAAATGTTCCAACGTCATCGTATCTCGGCATGTTAAGATGCGTGCTACCGATCCCGCATACGTGTGATTACCGGCGCACTGCCTCTGCTACCCTTGTAATGGCAGCCAGCCTCAGGCATGACGATTTGCCCTGATTAATATGTGCAAATGGCTAGTTCGTCGCGATGGGGTGTTACTATAAAACCGTACCATAAGTTGTACACGATCAATAAAGCTACAACTAGAAGTATACAATTTAGTTGCTCGTGAAATTATATTGTCTGATTCATAAATTTTGTTATATTCGTTGTATAGGGTTACTTTCTTAAATGCAAGCTTGTCATATTTAACAATAAATTTGTCTCTTTTATCGCTTTCACTACTTGATTGAAACTAGTCACATAGCTAGTACAATATGTATCCACGAACTGATAAAGCGAACTCGATTTATAAATAATAATATACTCGTATATTCCAATATTTTTTCTCTATCTAAGCTCTACTTGTCAAGCTAGAATTTATTGATTTAAAGTTGGATCGATTCCCGTTATATCTTCGATGATTGTTACGAGTTAACAAAGTTTATCGATTGACAACGTCGTGATTATTTACAGCAATCGCCATAAAAGCATGCCACTAATGAGCAACAGTATCAATACCTCTAATATCTCCTAACTCTACTCACCCCAGTAGGAATGGGAAGATTTCTGACAAGTAACACATTGCAGTTCTTTGTAATTTCCATAGATGGCACTACCTAGACAGGAATGCCTTTCCATAGTTTTATTTTCTGTTGACAATTCTAGAATGAGTTTCTCTTGGAGAGCATGTCTGATTAGCGTCACCTGTGAGATGTTTTGGAACTACTTTTGACATTTTTAAAGCTGTCAGAATACCTCTCATTAAAGATGTGATACTTCATCGTTATCATCAGCCACATAACGTCCACTGCTGGATGAGGGCCTCCCCCAATGATTTCCGTAATTTAGGGTGAACTTCTGTACAAAAAATATTAGGCTTGTACTAGTTGTACGAAAGAAAAGACATGTACATCATTGAAACGACTCGTTTCAAATAGTTTTCCAAGATTCTACAGTACAACCCCTGGTCAGAAAAGCTCGACTGGTATTTGCAGCTGTGCGGTGACGACCACATGTTTCATTTGAAGTAATACACAGTGATTTCATGATCCGCACTTACTGTATGGTTTAACGACACAGTGTAATGTCCCCTGCTTACTGGTCAAACGTGATAAGTATTTCTTGTCACAAGTCATTTTGTTATTCATCTTGATGAAGTATTTTTCTCTACTGTTTCGGAATTTGACACCTAATGATGTACTATAAAATTTACAAATGAAGTGACTTACTGAATGACTGAAATAGAGCTACAATTTGTGTGTTGTAAAATATTTAAACGTCAAGTAACATTTTCCAAGTCTCTCACAAAGGCTTGATTGATGATTATAATTGCATAAATAATTTAATAATTAAAAATAAATTATCAAAATCAGTGTAATGGTTCTTAAGAACAAATCGTGGTATGTGCTATAGTTTCAGACTTTCCCATACTGACCGATTTGAATGATCCACCATACATAACCGGGTGGTGTTAGGTACTCTCGTTTTTTTTCGATCCCGTGAGAATCTTGGGATATAATAATTATATCCAATGTTACTCAGAGATAATGTAGTCATCTTATAGTGATATCTCTGAGAATTATCAAATTCCGTCCAGTTGTTTTTGAGTTAAATCGTTATTAACAGGTATAAAAATACAATACTTTCCTCTTTATAATATTAGTATAGATATGAGTAGTCCTAACTTTGTTTCTGAGCTCTAGAAGCACAAAAGATAGGCACCCACTAAGCATGCCTAATCGGAACGCCTCATTCTGTATACCACACGATACACCACATTCAAAAGCATAATAATATTTTCTAAACAAAAGTGGTCCTATAAAATCTATTCAGACGATATCTAACAGTCATGGTGTTACTCGAGTCCTTTGCCGAGATCATATTGTTGAAGAATGATTGAGGCAATATTGATTTTAAATCGGCGTGACGGCTTCTATTCAGAAGTCGACGATGGACTTGATCTTGCCATGACGTTTATTTAATGGTAAAGGATAATAATATGGCGCTGTAATAGTAATAATCTTGTAAGGGTGTATTGCGTCCGAGTAAATTAACTGGAGCAGAAGGAACAAAACTGATGAAGAATCCTACAAGTGTGCTCCATCATAAACCACATCGCTGCCTAACATCAGGCAAGCAAGGTGGTCGTCAAACGCTTGTTCATAGTATTAAAATAAAGGTGCCCTTCGACCTAAAACTCAACAAATTATCTAAAGGATACTTCCACCTTATTAGGGAAGACGGACGCGAGTTTAATAAAGCCGCGTATACAAGTACACACCACTCATCAAAACAAAAACCCTCATTGTCACTAATCAAAGTCAAACATCCAAGTAACAAAGATATAAACTGCTCCAAAAAAAAATTCATCGTCCACCTTATAATTTTGAGTGACCCATCTCGGCTCGGATGGCAGTTTTTTGAGCCAAAAATTCTTATGGGCCGTATAAAAAACTCGTTAGAGTTATTATACTTAATATAGGTGGACGTATGGTCTTGTCTGGTAATGGCCTGGTGATTATGATTTGGTGACTGCCTCAGGGCCGATGGTCGACTGTATGTCGCCATTTTTATTTCTCTAAGGCGCTATCGGAACCGCTCATTTACAATTCACAAATACAGTGCTACAAATCTTTTGCCGCTTGTACTGAATATTTTTGATGTAAAGTCCCATTACGTAGCCGGATTTGGTAGCTGGCTACGACACGGGAAATATTAGACCTATTTCGGAGCTGACTACGAACAAGTTAGGTAATGTCAATGTTTTTTTTTTAACAAAATGAACAAGTGTTTAACCACCATCCTGCCTGATGTTAAGCAGTGATGCGGTCTACGATTGAGCACACTTGTTTATTAGGTACCTATTTATCCGCGACTTTAAGACCTTCAGACTGTACTTCTCCCTTATTGGTTTGATTTACGTGCTTTGTTTGCTAGTACATTGGAGGTATGGCCACGCTAGGCTGGTGGGTTGGCAATCGCAGAGTGCAGATTCTTTTCACTGATTCTGCTGCTGTCCGTCATCTGATTTGCTTCCCCTACGCCATCGGATGACTATACCGCCATCTGTCGGTTTGCCTGAGCCTTGTCTGTTAGTCAGCCTGCACTATGTTAAACCGCGTGAAGGCCTATGTCTAGTCAACGAATAAAGGCTGATGATGAGGTGCTTTGTTTATATTTCCATTGTGATAATATTAAGCATTATTCACCATAACTTTAAATAAAACACAACAAACTTCAACCAGTACTAATCGCCCGCCAAAGTTCCTCTCGGTTTATCTATTTTGCACACAACCTTTCGAATATCTTCATTCCAACAAAAAAAAATCATCAAATCGGTTTATAAACGACGGAGTTATCCGCGAACAAACATAAAAAGCATATCTCTTGGACCGTATGTCCAATTGAGTAAGACCCCTTTTTTAAAGTCGCTTAAAAATAAAACTTTACTGGCTAATTGGAACCGAAACTTTTTAGCCATATGCCAAAAGATTATTGTCGCACTGTACGTCTGTTGATCTATGATCGGGTTATTTGATTAGTAACCGCTCTTGACTAGACGCGAATTAGCATGAAATATATGGGTGAATATTTTATTTTCTACATCTTATCTATGCCTTCTAGGCTTTTGATATTGACCTTGTATTAGTTACCTCCGGTAGGTATATTGTGACGGGCTGGTTGGAGTCGTGAAATATGTATTTAGTTTATTTCATCCATAATTAGGTAATATTATTACGAAACAAAATACGAGTAGACAAGAAAGTTTTTCTTTCACGAAAGTATATAGTATACTGCTTATACATAGGAATATTTATCCAGAAATTTCCATGAGGACGGGAAAAACTGCGGGAAACGTCAACAGCCACATCTAGTCCAAAATATATTGTTTATCTCAGTCCCAGCGGTCACACTGAAGTGGTTTAGTAACGCTGTTATGTTATTATTACTTATTTTTCACCTATAGGTACCCACTATACCTATACACAAAATAAAGTTTTAAAACCATAACTTCAAAGATAGAAAGAGTTTATACCACAAGATAAAGATTTTACCACTTTTTACCTCCTTAGGAGATGAATTATAAAAAGTCCTTTCTTATCTCACGTAAATAGCCAAAAAGGAACCCCTGTGCAAAATTTCAACTTACTTGGACCAAAGTTTGGACTGGGTGTTGATGAGTCAGTGATGAATGAATTAATGTTAATTTATATTATAGATTACCATTATGAAATAGACCAATGACATTTACATTAAATTAAACGTTAGTTTAAGTGTTACAAATCGTGCTTAATTATTATTATTGCAACTTCCACAAGAGAGAACAAATACTGGACATTGAAATTTAAGACATGTTGGCAAATGCTTATTTAATTTTGGCATTACACAAATTCAAGTCTTAGTGAGATTCTTATCAGAAAATTTAAAAAGTAATTTATCCATGGTACTACTTTTTACACTACTTCTATGATTTTTTATAAATCCAAAAATTCGCAAATAAAAAAACTAATAAAACATCCCAAAGAGAATGAACTTACAAAGTTTCATTCATTTATTTCTGGTTTTCCTGGCCAACAGTTATGTTGTCTTAAAAAGTTGCCTTAGTGTCCCCTATATTTGAAGAAATACACCTTTTGAAACCATCCCTGACCTTCGAAAAATTGTCTTTATAATATTAGAGATCTTTACTACAACCAGCAAAGCATTACAAAATATAAAATCAACACCAGAATTTTACAATTTAGCGAATCATACATTCCTCAATGCTATCAAACGTAGTACTAATACATACTACAGTTTAAAACTAACAAATCATTTAAAGGAACATCATCGAAGACAGTAGCAAAACAGTGGCAAAGGTTTTACAGTTAGAGAAGAGCCAACAGTTGGAAACAAAGCACCAACACAGCAGCGAGTCAAAACATTAGGAATGGCCTTGAACCAACAACCGTTAGTCCGCCGGAGCGTCCCAAAACCCGAAACACTGTGAATAAATCCTTAGGACCTGTTCGCAGACTTGATCGCCGCTACAAAGGCACCGACAATCCGTATCATAGTAAGGGGCCCTTTATACCGGAGGCCTTATTCATAGGTACCTACTAGAATAAAGTCACACCTCTTACGAATGCGTGTTATTTTTAAGATTTCACTTAATTCTATTTTGAAAACACTTCTTGCAGGCGTTACATTGAGTAACCTTTTTCAGTAGTCACACAAAAACATCTTAACAAAAACTTCGTTATCCCGGGTGAGACTACACGCTTTTATGTGTAGAACTGGGACTAATCATCCCCCACGACGTCAAGCCAGGTTATCACTAATTCAGGTCAGATTATCACCAGGGAAAAATCTTCTACCCTACCATAATTGTATCGCCTTAGCATAGATAGACGATATGTATCGTTGTTTTACTAAGGACACAGTTAGATGAAAGAAATAAATCAAGCAATATAATAGCATATACTAGAGCGATGCAACTACGATAATGAATGAGTTTAGACTTTATTTCCTGGATTATCATCAGATCACACTACGATGAAATTGAGATAGTGTATGAGAGCTTTAAATCGACTTAAAACTCGTATACCTAAAAGCTTGAATCTTATTTCTAACTACATGACAACTCTTCGTGTTCAATATTATGTAGTTGGTGTCATTGTCACAGTCTATCGATAAAGTCGTCAATCGTCAAAGTTGTGTCAAAATCTCATTAAAACTTGAGGGTGGACCATCACATTTCAATGCTGCGTGGAACATTAAACACACGGGAATAACAAATTGATCAAATAGGAGTCCTCTCCTTTACTTCTTACTCTCACTCATCACCACCACATTAGCACAATAATTGAAGCGAAAAATTAATTTTGAAAATGAGAAATAAAGAAGCCATTTGCATCTCATCGCTTCCCATATAACAGCATTCTATCCCATGTTTGGGTCTTGTATACAAACATAACATACGCCTGCCTGACGCAACATCTTCCCTTTTTTATGAAACAAATGCAAATTCTTTATTTTCCCTCTCAATAAGACAACCAGGAGAACGGCAAGACGTCATCCATACCAGGTGGATTTGCCATTTACGCGAACCAAACGGTTTGCGTCCACTTTCATAGTGCGAACCGCCAGGATGTGGAACGACTTGCCGAAGTCTGTGTTTCCTGCGCAGTACAGTCTGAAGGTCTTCAAGTCGCGGGTGAATAGGTACCTTCTGAACAAATGTGCTCCATCGTAGACCACATCGCTGCTTAACATCAGGCAGGATAGTGGTCAAACGCTTGTTCATAGTGATT
>SJJU01004487.1:0-30992 GCA_012932125.1 Conopomorpha cramerella | reverse complement strand
TTAAAGATTTAAGAAGCTTGGCCTTAACGTGACCTCAACAAGACGGTAATTCTTCTCGTCCGCTATTTGCGTCACACCGTAACTAGCGTCAATAGATCGCGGGTTCGACTCCCGAATTAGACTGATCGATATAACTGTGGAACGTCGAAATCCGCAAAAGGGGGTCGCGAAATTTCGAAGTTTTGTTTACTCGTTAACATACCTACCATTATATATTCACGTATGTTGCTACGTGCTTCGAATGGTTCAATGGAGATAGCAATCCGGTTTCAGAATAACCGCGAAATGTTGATTTCAGGTACTGAACTAATAACAAAGTGAAGGAGAGCGGACATAATTTGTTTTTTTATTTTTATTTAATATTTTATTGCACTAAACTTTTACAAAGGCGAACTTAAAAGCTGCTACAAAGCATTCTCGTCCAGTTAACATTGGGCTATGCGGTGTGGTTAAGGTGGCCATGTGTTTGTGGAAATGATGTTCCTTACAACATAGTTATAAGAAAACATATAAATATGTACACATACGCATAATTATAATATACTACAATTTCTATGTCGCAATGTTAGTTACCGATTTTTACAAAATTTTACATGCGCATTCAATAGGTCTAAGAGGTCGGCTACTATCTATTTTTATGCATCGACCAGTTGTATTTCTCCCAATACACGGTATTGTGGGGTATTATTTTTTTCTAAGGGCATATCCTATTGGTTTATGTTTGACTCTCACCGACTAAAACCACCAGCTATGCGTGTCGGGTGACTACGGGATCTCCTAAGAACGCACCGGAATACCAGTGGCGTGCACACCATATAGACAAAAAGACACTGCCTACCTTAGTATTTTGGCTTCCCGACCTAATAATAGAGTTATTGCTAGATCTTTCTTCGTTGTACTCACGACATGGGATAACGAACGTCCTGTGTTTTGTGAGTGAGTAGGTAGTTACCTATATTTCGTACCTATACATATGTGTCAATCCGTGAGGATTACTGCCTACCTTGTCTTAAAAGCCAGTGCACGCCACTGCGGGATACATACACACATAGATGTGCCTACACGTAGACAGTCTAACCAAATAGACAGAACCTCAGGATCACAAACACCCTTCGGCCACTGGCCAATGTCAATAGAAGGCTCCTATTACGAGTTGCTAGCTCATAGACTGAATAAACCTAAATCTCCAGATGCCGTAGTTGGCTCCTACGCCAGAAAAAAAGGCCGTTCTATTTGTCAACCCGACCGTTCCATTTATTTATTTAATTTAAGTTACATAGTTGATTTCAAATTGTTTGCATATGTTTTATTTTTATTTTCAATCTAATATATAAAAATAAGTCGGGTTTTCCTCCCTGACGCTATAACTTCAGAACGCACGAACCGATTTCCACGGTTTTGCATTCGTTGAAAAGGTCTCAGGCTCCGTAAGGTTTATAGCAAAGAAAATTTAAGAAAAATTTCAACAGAAAAGCGGGAAAACGAAACGGAGCCATCTGGTGGCGAAACGGAGTTCGCCGTGTTTGCTAGTTATGTATATATTGTACCTATTTTATTTGGATTTAATTTTCTCATTTTATATTGATTGCTAATAAATTGTTTTTAATTCAATAGTTTTATGAGAAATTTTATGCAGAAATGTGAAATAAACAAATTATTATTATTATTTACATCTAAGATCAGCATGAGATTATGTACCTAATAGTACTAACTAAATGGATAATTATGATCGAACAGGTGAAGCCGATGTAGTTAGGTAACAGTGGCACCATGTAGATCTCTAAAAAGAAACAGGTACCACTTAGAGTTCATTTCTTTGTGAAATCGCGCATGGTCGTTTAGTAGTAATGTACTAACATAATGCCTTTAAAGTCAAATTTGTGAAAATTATGTTAATTCAGATCAGTATGGGGTATTTTGTCTATATTCTGTAAGGTATATTTTTTAAGTGTTTTATTTTTTTGTCCATCATACATTGAAATGTTCTTCGCCTGGTGTGCAAAGAACATTTTAAAGATTAAAGTTGGATTATGTAAGTACTTCTAATGTTAATCTAAATAATATTCACTAGTACATATTACTATCAGAATGTCTGAGTAGAATTCTTGTAATTATTTCGATATTAGGTTTTGTCCCAATATCTCTGTCATTAGGTATGTAGTTATCGAGCATCCGGCACTTAAAAATGGTAACAATACTGTGGAAATTCTGATACTATCTATCGCTAGGTCAGGTTTAGGTCAATTTTCGTGGGCATTCTGCGACATGGTCGTGTTGCATGCGCGCGCGCATCCGTGCGCGTCGGGTCACCGCTCGAGCGCGGGAAAGCGCCGGAAGTGCGGGAAAGTCGTGACGTCACTGCCGCAAGGTTACGCACGCGCATTTCAATTAGAATAATGTGTCAATAACGAAAAGACAGTTACAATGTAGTTGTTGATATAGTTTACGACCTATTCTCAGACCTATTGACTAACCACTAATAAAAAAAAATATTATGGGTGACGTCGTTTCGGATTATATTAGTATTCAATCGCTGAATATGTTCCTAAGCGCAAGTCTAGATAACAGCAGGAGCAATACAATTTTCCTATTGATATGTTTACGATAAGATAAAGTAAAAATGGGCATGGGCGTAGGCATTTGCTTATTAAGCAAGTGCCTCTGCCTACCCCGCTTTGGGAAAAAAATGTGGGCAGATGGATTATAAACTAACCCGTCATATAACACATAATGTTATACGTAGTAGCTAACCATGTAAATATTGTACTGCCATATTAAATTTGGGATAAAATGTACCTATACTATTTTTGATGGAGGAACCTTCCGAACACGTATATAAATATCATCAAAATTGGTCACACCACACCGTTTCCGAAGAGTACGGAATCTTTAACTAGTTTACGCCCGCTGACAACTCGGGGGAAACTCAATTTTCCCGGTGCCATGGTATTCAAACTTTTCTATGTTACATAAAAATGAAAATAGCAAATATGCTTCACGCCTTTTAATCTCACAGCTGGGGTAGGCAGAGGCACTTGCTAAGTAAATGCCCAATGTTCACCAAGCTTATTTAAACCACTGTGACAGGGGGTGTCGTTGTATCGCCGTGATAGGGTTCACACAACACATTTGGGGTGTTGTCATTCACCGTATAATCGTTGCTTTGCGCACTAGGCTCGGAAAATTAGTTTCATTGGTACACGTCCAGCAACCGGACTTGAACCCGCCACCTCCCGATTGCAAGTCAAGTATCCGACCAAATGACGAACAACAGACGCCTTATTTTTAACCGGCTTCAAAAAAGGAGGAGGTTATCAACTCGTCTGTATATCTTTTATTTAACATTTTATGTTTGTTACCTCAGAACTTTCGCCTGAATGAACCCAGGGTGGTTTGGATCTTTTTTTATTTGAAAGCTGGTGCTTCCCGTTCGGTCCCATATAAATTTGGTTCAGTTCCGACAATGGCATCCATGAGAAAAACACATACCTATATGTCAAATTATACTGGTTGAAGTGGGTTCTTTTTTCTTTAAGATATACAAGAATTAAACGATTTACAGCAGATCCACAGCCATTTAGGTGCGTACATACATTTTGGAGATTCATTTTTATTAATATAGACAAGTACGAGTATATCATTATATGCTTGCAATAGTATTGAGGATCAAGCACGTGCAGCACGTGTGTAGAACACATGTCTCGGTCACCAGCGAACGGCACGAAACTACACAATATCATCGAATACAATTAACCTAGAGATACACTGTACTTACATACATTGTGATTACATACATACATAACAACTGAAAGTGGGTAGCCCAGTTCATTAACCCTCCCCCCCCCCTTTCGCAGTAGGTACTCGCGCGCCGTTCGCACGGCTCTAGTTCCTGAAATTTCAGCGGGGTCAATGACATGCCAGAATGCGATGTTAAAAAAAAGTTACTGTACAGCTGTTATGTATTAGGCACATATAATGTGAAAGTATTATTAAATAGGCACATTTAATATATTAATTCTTTGATTTGCGAGGGTTGGTAGTATATGATTTTTTTTTTGGTGTCTTGGCACCACTACAAATAATTTTCTGTAAATCTTGCGAAAGTAACGTTGGATGTATGTTCTTGTTGCAAGATAATACTAAATATAATTTAGTTTACGATTTTTTAGCTTCGTAAATCCTATTTTTAACCTACTTAAAAAAAGGAGGAGGACGTTCTTAATTCGACGGTATTTTTATTGTTTATTACCTTTTTTTTTTTTAAATAGGCATCCAGGAGAAAAGTTATCTGTTGTAAAGTTCAGGTAAGGCACACACAATAATGTAGCTAGAGTACACCATCGTTTGATTTTGGTATCTAAAGACATTTTATGTATAATTACGTACATTTATCATATACCTACACACATTTTACTATTGAAGTAGACAACGAATCTGGCTAAAGTAAGCAAACTTTTTCATATTGTGCACTTGACATTTATTGAGAACGGCTCGACCAATTTCGTTAATTTTGTTTTTATTGTTCTTATGAAAGAATATACATATTATGCATCGTAAGGTCGAAACTTGCATGAGTTTACTGTCAATATAACAACTTTACCTTAATGATGTTTTAGTAACAAAGGAAATGCCATCAACACTGATAGACTTAGGTACTTAGAACTTTCTTGGTCGACCGTAATAGATACTTAGGTACAATACATTTTCTAACTCAATATTGTTCATCGAGTATACCGGCGCGAATATAATCAAATACAAGCTCGAGCTTACCTTTGTTGAACAATATTGAGTTATATGTTAATGTCTGTGCGCGTTTCGTTAAAAAATGATATTACATTTGTTATTGGACCAATTTCGCTAATTTCGTTGATATGCTTATTAATATTCTTATGACAGAAGATACGTATGAAAATTACACCATTAATGCGAATTTAGGTACTATTCACAGTTAAGACAGAAGCTAACTAGTTGCTCTATCAATACTTAGTATAAAACAAAGTAGCCTCCCGCTGTCTTTCCCTACGTATATGCTTAGATCTTCAAAACTACTAAACTAAACGATTTTAGTGCGGTTTTCTTTAGAAAATAGAGTCATTCCTACGGAAGATTTATATGTATAATACATGCGTATAATAGCAGAGAAACACTGTTAATATTGTATGTTGGTATTTTTTTTATATTTTTTTAATGATTGTGTTATTTTTCATTATATTCACAACTAACATGTTTAACAAAGTATAAATTATTATCATTTCTTACGACGTGACGTCCGAGTCTCCAACAAAACAACGTTTATTCAGTTCAATGCGCAACATTGTGTGTTTTCTTAACACTTTAGCATATTGTATTGATTAGTAGGTATTAGGTATCTATATCTATAATACGTTGTGTGAATATTTAATGTAGCGTGAACAAGGAAATCCGAAATATTACCCAAGTTTTATATAAATATGTACAAAGTAGGTTATTGTATTTGAACAGAGTATTAATTACTAACCTACATTATTTATGTACCTAATCAGTAGTGTGACTATATGTATAGTGGGGAGTACCTTATGTACTGGTTTTTATAAGCGACTTCCAAAAGAGATTTTTCAATTCGACCGTTTTATATCCTTTTTTATACATTTGTTCGCGGATTACTCCGCAGATATTTTTGTTGTTGTTGTGAAGAAGATATCCTATGATGGTTTAAATCAGGTTTTGATGATGGCAGTCCATATAAAACGAAGGGAATTTTAAAAAATCGTAGTCACTACTAGTATTCTATTTTTTTGAATTATTATTTAGCTAGTCGGTAGGTGCCTATGGCTGTTTTTTTTTTATAGGTAGTAAAACAAACTCTTCACCGTTCCTGCCACTTGACACCACCATTCTAGACTAGACTAACTAGAGCCTTAGCTCGTATAGACCAGACTAGACTAACTAGAGCTTTAGCTTGTATAGTTCAACAATTCGTCATGAAAGTTTTAACAGTGCGTAAGTTAAAAAAAAGTCTACTTTACAGGAGAGCAAAATAACTGCGTAAAATTTTTGTTAGCTACATAATTTTTTTATAAGGACCTTATTTAGAAAAGTATTTAAAATCGCCTTAATGAAGAAATAAAAGTCGTTTTATTTGAAAAAAATAATATTATTTAAGTGTTATGTACCGTGACGGGTGGTATCAAAATGTAAAAACCGCCAATAAGACATGCGCACTGTTAGAACTTCACTGACGAATTTATTATTTAAATATTCGTTTTGTATGCGAAAATATTGTAACTTGAACTGAGTGGTGTCATTGTGGTGGTATCAGAGGGAAGGAACGATCTTCACGCCGTTTGTTATCGTAGCGTCAGAGGAACTTGCTCAGCAAATGCCCACGTTTTACCATGCGTTTTTAAACGTGACTGGGTAGGCCATCGCCGTATAGGTAGGTTCTTAAATACTTAACCTACCTTCTTATTTAAAGAATCAGCTCAGTAATTATCGAATATATTCCTTAAAAAAGATACTATAAGGTTTTAAGTTTGATAATAAAAAGTACTATACGTTTACCGCCAATAATTATAGCCAACTGTACCTATAGGAACGCTCATTCATATAATTCGTGAATTTTGTAACATTAATATTAAGTAGGTAAGCTACTTAATATTAATGTTACAAAATTAAGGGCTTTTTCCTATTTTTGGTGTCATTATAGCTGCATACAAAATTACCCTCTTATATGTATTACAACACATACATAGACAGGTTATTAAAATGCCAGTTTTAATCTTAAAAGTAATTTTTACATTGTACATGTCTAATGAAAAGTGTTTCCTTCAAATTTCTTATTAAATATTAAAATATCCTATCTACGCATCCTTTTTTTTTTTCATTTCATGCAACCAGCCAGTTCGTACAATGTAGCGATGTGTTGCAGTTGTCTGTGTATGCGCGCACGCAACGCCTGCACCTCGTGTCCGGCCTTGACGCCCTGCGCAGACCACCCGATTGTTATTCGTGCGTGTGCGCAGCGAATGGTGTAGAGACTTCTTTGAGCTTTGTATGACACAAGCTTTATCTCCACATTATTAACATAGCTACAATCAATCTTTACTGAGGACCTTAACTTACAGTGAAGGACAACATGGTAATGAAACCTACACACCACAAGGTGTGTGAACTGTAACATAACGGCGATAGGCTCACCCCCCGTCGTGTAATATACAACAATAGGCTTGATGAACCGTGGGCATTTACTTAGCAAGTGTCTCTGCTCCAGTCCAAATTTGCACTACCTACAAGCCCGGTTCAGGTTCCACTTAAACATGTGTGCAGTTGGTTAAGAATAGAATCTAGTCTTACATGAATTGGACGTTAAAAATTAATGTTTACTGTAAATATAACAACTCTATGATGTTTTAGTGACACAAGAAGTGTCATTAACAATGATTGACTTTCTTGGACAGCTGTAATAGCTATTTAGATACAGAAAATTTTTCGCATTTCGAGAATTCGACTATTATCGAGGAGACTGCAGTCTGGAGGTTTAGAAAGACTTTGCCTTCTGGCAAAGGCAGCAGGCTTGGATTCCGGTGTGCTTGGTGAGACCCATCGAACCCCTATACAGCTACAATGAATAATCAAAGTTTAAAGCAAAGGTAAGTCTATTTGTATGGTTACTACTTGTTAAGTTGATGTTAGCATTGAGTTCGGAGATATTTGGCGAATAGTACGTACCGTTGCATTTCTATATTTACCTTTCGGAAGAGTTATGCTGAGTGAATCATGTCCAAGTTATACACGAATTTAGTAAGTAACTAAATCGGTATGCAACCCCCTGGAAAAGCACCGACTTCTCAGTTAAACTTGTAGCAATCTGCAAACAAATCAATATCTAGGACCTTACACTTAATGATTCAGTTGAGCAGCAATGGTCTTAGAAACGTTGTTGGATTCGTCAATATGAATACTATTGCGATAATGCGAGGAAAAAAAAATCTCGGCTCCATACAAAATGGACAGTTTTCTGCCTCTAGTATAATGGACATTTTGTATAGAGATGAAAAATGAGATCTCTATTACTGCCAGTATATAGCTTAATTAATTATTCATATTATTTGCACAATATATGCCTACCTACGTACTATTGTTCTCAACATAACCGTGTGCAATATATGTGTCTTGGTAAGGATGCTTACATAGCACATAACAAAGTCGTTTTCAGTCCCTATGTATCTTTAAAAATACGCTGTGGTTATTGATGAGGTTTCTTTAACAGTGTGATTTTAGAGTACGGTTTATATTTATATTGCATATAGGTAATAGCAGAAAAACAATGTTAACAATGTATATTGGCAAAACAACGATACAGCTGGTTTGTTTATACTATAAAAGACCCCGTGTGCAATATCTATGTTTTGGTACCTAAGTATCTATCTATAATGGCCGGACGCGTATCAATAGTACAAAACAAAGTCGCTTCCCGCTGTCTGTTTAGGATAGATCTTTAAAACAATGCAACGGATTTTAATGCGGTTTTTTGCAATAGCTTTTGTGTAGAAACATAAATTGCAATGCATAGCGTCTCCATGTGCGTGTTGTCCGGCGGCCTTGGACGCGGCCAAGTTGCGCAGGTCGTGGTCGACCCGCCGCCGCCGCCGACGCCGCTCGCTGCCGGTACCGGCGCGGGCGCACCGTTATGCATTCTATATTTTATAACTTTTATAACACACTCTTTACATATGCCCATATGCAGCGAGCTCTACTTCTTAGGGCAAAATGATTACAGCAAAAAAGGGTTGGTAGATACTTAATCGGCATTCCTGCATGCATTATAATGTCACACTCTATGGACATATGGGTAAGTAGGTATGTATTTTGTGTTAATATAATAAATATAAGTTATTCATTTGAAAGAGAAAAGTAAAAATCTGTATAATAGATATAATATATACTTACTTAAAGTAGGAAGGTAAACTTTAATGATTTATTTGATTAAGTACCTAAGTAAGGATGTCATTGAAGGCTGTTGTAGATTACATACAATTAAATACTACGCAACTCTATGAGCACATCTATTTCAAACATGCATATTATTATGTATAGGTGGACATTGAACAAAAAGTCAAACTACAAAAGCGAATGTCATTGACACGTTATCAATTGTTCTCATCGGGGCCAACGTATGTACCGACATGCGTTATCACCAATAAAACCTATTGTTAAGGAAATTAGACGACCGAAAAACAAGGTCGCGATAACAAAAGGATGTTACACAATAAAACAAAAAGACTGTCGTAATCCAAACTTCGCTTCGCGAACGCAACGCAACAACAATAAAATATACACATTTTTCTGAGAAGGTATGCACGGACGCACACAAACTGCGCGCCAAAAATAAAACATGTGAAAAACAAAATGGCGGACAGGACGACCTCGCCGGTTCAGGAAGTGCATGTAATACCAACGAACTTTTCAATGCTACCAACTTCTCGAAAGTGAAACAACGCAAATAGCATTCAGCGATCCTTTGTCCATTTACAGAGAGATGATCTGAGTGGTAATTTTGTCTGAGTTGTTATTTCTTACTTGAATTATCATGGCGGCGTGTTTTGCAAGTTTTTTACAAGCGGAGTATTGTCCTAGTAAGGCGATGCTGAGATGTGTAAGCGTCTCGAAATGTCAATCGTGCCCTTTGTGAATTACATGCACTTAGCTTTGTTATTCCTACGAGTACAAGAAACTTCTTGTACTTACGAGCCTACTTACGTTTAACGACATTATTACGCATCCAGTTACCGAAAGGAATATTAACAAAGCAAGTACATAATAATAAAATATGTATGTAGGTACAGATTATGTATTTTTATTGCTCAAATATTCAGCTAAATATTGTGCAATAGCATAAACCTCCCGTAATATTCTCCACAAACTGATACTCCGATGGAACGTGATCGGTTTTCCTATCCTACTTACTGCCACTGTATCTGGTAAAGCCACAGCAAATCCCCGAGTTCGAACTAAGTCCTTGCAGCGGTACCTTACCACTACGCTCCAGGAAATAATCTTCGGCTTATATATGTTGAAATAGGATTTCTTATTCAAGAATTCCCGTTCGAGCTTATGTCGCAGACTGAAAGTGGTTTAACAGAAAAAGACGGTTGTATTAGTAAAAACATATTTTATTCGTGAAAAACCAAAAGTGACAGAAAACCAACATAAAATAATATTTTGAGCAACAACACCGTGAACACTTACACTAATGTGAGAAATAAATATGTAAAAGGACAAAGCGATTTAAATTTCTACACTTGGTTTCGATAAAGATTTGAAAAATTTAAAAAGCAGCTAACTTCCAACAAATTACTAATAAGCTAATGTTTCGATTAAGAGATTATTTTCTTTGTACATTACAAAAATAAGTACGCAATGGATCCATACTGAAATTGCAATTAGGCTGATACATTTTATTGTAAATTTGGCATGAGATGTAAAGGTTACTGCAAAAAGCTGGTTCTGCCGAAATAAGTTGGGTAAGCAGTAGATACAATCTACTGGCACATAACAACCCAACCATCATCATTACTATCACTCAATCATGTATCTTCCCTGACCTAAGACATAAATAAACAATGGTGTTAATATTATGTTGGAGACCAGAATCAAACCGCACATCGAGTCGGTTGCTCTTACCACTGGTCCAACTCGCTCGTTCATTGAATTTACCATGGTCAATGTAATCCATTTTAGTAGGTGTAATCCCAGTTTATATCTAGGAACACACCAGTTTCACGGCGCGTCCGTCCGTCCAATGTATGTGTTAAAGCAAAACGAGCACGCACCGCGGCGTCGATGTCGCGACGTCCCGCCCCGCCCCACACCCGCCGCCGCCTCGGCCGTGATCTTCACGTTAAATATAATCCCCGGCGGGACGACAAAGAAGGTTGCCGCGAGAACGGTTAACAGAAGATACTCGAAAGATATTACGGCCGAAGCTGTAAAAAATACGTGGCCAGGGTTTTGCTGTCGGAATCAATCATTTTGATTCATGTTACGATGGTTTATGTCAAATACAGTAACAGCTCAAGTTTCGTAATTTAGTCTTACAAAGGAACGGCGGCTGAGTAACCATAATAAAAAAAAACACAAAAACCAAATAAATATTGAGGGAGGCAAACGCGTGATGACGTATAAAACGGAATTGATATCACATAAGTAATCCTCCAACAGAACAATGTAACAAAGCACTCTCCAAAACACTATTTAACTTCATCTTTTATGGATTGGCTAATTACTGCCCAAATGTAGCATACCCATATACCTAAGTTTTTACCTTTTTCTCTTTGACTAAAATGTTCTAAACTCTGGTACTTAATACTAAATAGTACATTTCGTTTTCTTGACCAACTTCACCTTCCATCGAATTTCAGACGACTGATGCAGTCCACTATCGCCCATCTGTGTAGATGCATAGTCAATGATCTGCCACCTCGAAGGCCAGACGGATCCGACTTGGATTTTGCTCACTAGAGTCGTATTCTACAAATCCACCGGCATCGCCAGCGAAAGTCAAACCGTCACAAAGGAAAATCCGCAGACGTCTCGAGCTCAATATCCCTGGACATGTCTACTTAGGTATTTAAACTTGAGAATGGATCGGCTGCCCAAGGCTGCCGAGTTGTTCATTGACCAGACAACATTCATGAGTAACGTCATATAAATAGGTAGGTTCTTCTTTCATATTATTTGCTCCTGGTACGAAATGGTAATGCTTAATCACCAGATTATTATTGAAGAACAAAAAATCCAAACGCTCCAATCAATTCCAAAGTCTACTTAATCCTAAAATTTTTTTGTTTGTGCGTTTGTATCTTTACGGAAAAAGTACGATATAAAACGGACTTTTAGGATACTCAGTCTGTATTACGGCATAAGGTAAGTACGTGTCATTTTATTCCGTAATTCCCAAGAGAACAAACTTCGGGTAACATCTCAGGGCAGGTTAAAAAATCTTAGGCATCCCTAGAGTACTACAGCACGTTTGTTATTATGCACAAACACGATTGGGCCGTGACATAAGTCTCGGTGAACAGAGAAGCGTTCTCGTTCGAAGAAACTTAACTAGTACTCCAAGAGTTGAGTATAGTCGATGTCGTCTGCAAACACCACCATTTAAAACAGACTTATGTACTTATTGTGTCCCGGGATGTTACCAGCAGTTTAGGCGTTCCCGTTTTGGGATAAATTATAGCTTATTTGTTATTCCGATTTATAAGCTGTATTATTGTTGGTAGAGTTTTATTTAAAGTTATGATAGATTAACATATCCATCCATTTTTAAACATCTATCTATCGAACCAACTTTCGCGTTTTCAGTTTATTGCATGGCGCTTATTTCTTGTCAATAACTATATGTGCGCTGTGTTGGTAACCACGGTAGTAATTCCCATCCCGCAGGGATTTCAAAATCAAGTATAGTCTATGTTAATCAAGCACAATCAAGAATTCGAATAGTGAAAGAAGGATCGAAATAAGCACAACAGTTCTTGAGTTTATTCGTAATAAAAATACATACAAAAAAACAAACATTTCCTCTTCATAACACAATATTATGAATAATTTCTAATGAATTAAAACTACTGAAAAGTGTAGAGTCTAGACAATACTCCCAACACAGTCACAGTACAAGTCAACCGTCATATTATCGTGTCTACATTCACACTGAGGGTATTAAACGTCTCAACGTAATAATATCACTTGAAGTTTTGTTTTAATAAATATAGCACTAAAATTTCTAGACGCAACGTTTTAGGTTCTGGGGGGTAATAACATAGGTTCATCGCATTGCAAGACTAATAGCCGAAGTTCGACGCCCTTTTTCAGGTTATTTACAGGGAGTTGGGTCGATGCACCGTGTTTTGCATTGTAATTGATAATATAGAATCCAATCACACCGTGCTTAGTGATTAAGAACATCAACGAAGTAGGTTATACAAAAACAAATTAGCGCCAAGGTTTTTGAACTTGAGGTTTGTGATGTGCCGTCGCGGGACCACGGGTTTTGAGGTTGGTAATAGATGTAATTTATGTTATGTACCTACGGTTGGTCAAGGATCTTGTCCATCGCCCTAAGGTTGAACCTTATATATCAGTAGACATATTCATTTTTATCTTGATCATGTACCACCTAAGGTGGGCTCACAGATGGCGTTCACAACTCAAATTGAATAAATGTTTGGTATAGTGTGGGTTTGATTTTGAATGTGCGATATAACAACCATGCTACCCTACTGATGGTTTAGTAACTGAGAGTCTCATGAAAACTGGTGGACCACTTTCTTGACCGAACGTAAGTATTCTATGCAGTGTCTATTACCAACATTTCCTAATGCATTCGTATACTCGTTCATGTTTATCTTTCTACCTATTTACGACATTTCAAAGGCAACATGAACCAAAGTTCACCCCAAAATGTAACCCCGTGTTAATCAACAGCGAGCCACTGAGCTAAAAGTATAATGGATGGAATTGTGTACAAGTTGGTACAAAATGGATTTTAGTAACTAAACAGGGCAATCCATTGTCGGATGTCGGGACGATCCTAAAATAATAAAGGGATGTGTTACTCTGCGCACGCGCCGCTGCTGCCGCCGTCGCCGCCGCCGTCCGGTGGATTTTATTCCATTTTCGAACAGGGGTTCGAGGTTTATAATTAGAATGGCAGTCAACGGAAATCGCTGTAGCGTGAATCATTCGCAGATGGGGTGGAAGCTACAATGATGTTAGCAGTTTGCCTAATTTAAGCCCTGGAGGGAACTTTATTACTTTAGTTTCATTGAATGGGAGAACGTTACAGAATATTTAGGGACATAATCTATGATCGGTTCGTCTTTTGTTCACAGTGCACTTGGTGTTACGAAAGATCTCCCTAACATGATCGTATCAGAAAACTAACTAACTTAACTCCAACTGAATGAGGTATTGTTGTAAGAAACTTCGATCCAAATTCATATCGTAACTTAAAAACAAATTGCAACTATAACTCCCCGCTACGTCGCAGCACGTCACAAAAAGACTGTTATTAGAGGGAGAGAAAAAAAATACGGTCCTTGAGTTCGGCAAGTCGTCGCCCTTAGCACCCGCGACGTCCTTGGCCGAGGGCTCCGCGACCTTAGTGCGGCGTCGTCCCGAAGGGAGCATCACCCTGCTGCAGCACGCCGGCCGGACCTTACACTGCCTAAATGGTGCTGAGGAAAAGAAAACAAACAGAGACAAGCCCAACTTTAAATGAAAACCGATTTTAACTAATAAAGTATTCATACTTTCGATTTTCACATTGATGCCATTGTGGGAACAGAACCAAATGTATAGGACGAAACAAAAAAGAATCATCCAAATCAGTACACCCAGTCAAAGAAAGTGAAGTAACAAACATACCAACGAATTCAGAACCTCCTCCTTTTTCGAAGTTGGTTAAAATACGTACTTGGTGACTCGGTGTTTTTCTGTCTGTGTTGTTATTGTACAGCCGGCCAAAGAGCGTGCACGCTGATGTTGAAACTCATACGAATGTCATTAGATAATAAGGTTCATATTTACGTTCACAATATAACAATTCTGCCTTATTGATGTTTTAGTGACACTTATGGCCTATCGTATTAATTGGTATAATATGCTTGTAAACAACTACAAACTGTACGCTTGTAAATAAATATATTCGTAAACCACATACCCGTGGTTACAACACAATACCTGGGTTTGTAGAAGTTAAAGAAGCTGTTCGTAGAAGTAAGCCGTAAAAAGTAAGAAGTAAGTTAAGTAACTTCGTCTTTTGTTCGTATTATATAAAAATATGACGGCACAATATTTTGCGAACTGAACGCATTTACAAATAATGTAACGTAATAATTTTCTGACAAAATATGACAGTTAATATTCCTTCCCTCCCCCCCCCACCCCACACACAATGTGTTAAATAACGCTTGGTTGAACTGTAAGCATTTGTTTTACAAGTATCTCTGCCTACCTTTTTTAATGATAGTGAACATTCAATGAGAAACAGAGCTCTATCCCTTGTGTCAACTCCATTGAACTTTGAAACGTATCCTAAATTGTCCCATCTTTGATTCACTTTGTCAAATAAAATAAATGCAGTTGTGAACTTGAAATTGGTGGATCCTGGGTTCTCTTCTGGCCACTAACTAGATACGTCTCTTACAAATCCTTTACTTTACGGCCCTCCACCTAACAAGTTCAGGTAAAACTCTTGTTGTACTATTTGCTCAGCAAGCGCCAGGTAAGGGCAGTTACCTGAGAGTGTTGACTGTGTTAAAAACATCAGAACATTTTGCACACAATATTATTGTCAATAATTTTCCTAACCAGTCAATGTAGTCGCATCAGGTAAACGACTCTCTCGGTGCCATTATTTCGGTCACTGTCCGTACAGGCGAAACCTTGAAACAGATCCACTACTGCATAGTCAATAAACCCGAGTGCCAACTCTTGTCCTTGGGAATACGTCATCGACCTAGTTTTTTTTTATATGCCAATTCAGACTTGTGTAAACAAGTGGCGGATAAGATACGCATAATTATTGTGATGCCGCCATAAGAAATTTATATTGTTTAACAAACAATAAGTCTGCAAGTTGTGATTGTGTAGGTATTTGGAAGTGTCTAAGGTAGTTTTTTTCATATGAATGAGGATGAATATGTTTAGATTGTAGAAAGACAAATCATTTGACTACCATCCTTCATGGTGTTAAGTTGCTATGTGGACTACGATGGGCCGCTTGCCAATTAAGTACCTGCTCATTCGTGGCTTATACTGTACTGTGCAGGAGACACAAACTCCGTCAAGTCAAGCCATAATCTGGCGGTTACCACTATAAAATTACTGGTCTTGTAATTTAATTTTTAACATAAGGAATTCTTCAGCAGTACAGCGAATGATTACCTATACATTGTTTTTTGCAGTGTCTAAAAAATAACAATAAAAGGAAAACGAAACAAACAGAACCTGTATATTGAAAGGCTAGTGACCTGCATCGCAATTGTAAAACCAAATCGGTCATTCTCGTAATTGATATGATTTTGTACATCGATGCGTAAGTGTGAATTACATTAGGTACGTTTAATACTAGCGCAGCAATCGGTTTATTAAAACATAACTGACCCGGCAATCGTGGTTTTGCCAATATACGTTATTAATAAAGTTTCCCTGCTGTTATATGCATGTATAAAACAAAATAAAATACGGACTTGTAACATAAATACATAATATAGTTTATGTTATTATATATACATCGCTGCTTAACATCAGGCAGGATGGTGGTCAAACGCTATCATAGTGATAAAAAAATATACGTTTTTCGTAGTTCTCCTCGATTTATCTGGTCTGCCATCATCAAACTCTGAGTTCATGATCATGGGAGCACATATGCAATATCTTCTTTCCAGCAAAAACAAAAAAAAAGAATCAGTTCAAAAATCTGTTCAAAAACAGCCAAGTTATCCGCGAACAAACTTGAACGGATATAGTAGGGCCAAAGCAATAAACCTTATTTTTTTGAAGTCGCTTAAAAAACAGAATAAGGTGTTTATTATTAATAACATATAGAATAAACAGAAGAGATAGATTAATCTCTAACATACGTAACGATGACCTAACTCTAGAAGGTGTTATGTGATTATAAACAGGATGGGGTCTGCACCACCGGCCAAAAACTTGGATAGTTTTGTCTATTTAACATCATCTAAAGTCGTCCTAATAGTACAAACTTTGTGGTTTGGAAATAAACAGGATTTAAAGTTAGTAACTATAACTAAACAATGAACTAATCATATCGCATTACCATCGCAAGTTATCGCTTAGAAATCGTTGTTTGTCTTTGCCATATCCACTGTCAGAAAAGGTTTTAGGCAGAAATCGTCAGTGAAGTTGCACTTACTGATTGCTTGCTGTCCATTGCTCATTAAATAATTTTCACCTCTATGTGTTTGCTGACAGTCTTATATGCTTAAGTTTGGCTTTTCGGCCTGTGTTGCGGGCTCTATATAGTTATGTACGTTCACTCTACTACTGAATTATATAAGGTTCAATAAATTGTCAATGAAGGGTTAATACTCTTCTGTCGAGGGAAGTTTGTCGAAATCGATTTATGTAAGTGGTCATAAAGAATAGTTTTAGTACTCAAGTTGAAGTTTATTAATACGTTTTACTGTATTTTGCGTGGCTTCCTTCTGATTACCCTTTGGGAAGTATTAGGTCAGTATCGGCCTACGCTATTTATATATGTCATATTAATGGAACCTATTTTCGTTATTACATCTCTACACTAAAAGGTTACGCCTACAATCTAATTAAAAAGAGATGAGAAAGGGTATTATATCAATAAATGTTACTTTACGAGTTTTTAAACAAACATTCCAGAATTCACTCTGAATAAAAATATCAAAATTAGTCCCAAAACCGTTGTGGTTGTGACGTGCCTTCTGGAGGCCAGTGGCCATCAATGAGATGACGTTCCGATGATAAAAATGATCGAAACTTGGATCCACAGTTTAGTTCTGTGTGGAACAAATAAGCGATCAAACCAACCAAATAAGTGAGCAATTGCTGCATTTGAAAAACAGAAATGGTTAAGTTAAACACCGAAGTGCGTTTACCTACCAAGAATCATTATGGATCAGTGTTACCACTTCACTGACCGACTAACTGCGTTTGTTTCGTCATTGGGCGACCTTGTTTGTCGCTCGTTCATACACCCTTAGCAATCGACATACCATGTAATTAGATACACGAAAACATAAACAACGATAACATGTAACGTCGAACGTTTCGCACGACTAACGTGAAACATGCTACGAAGCATTGGTTAAAGTCAGCATTTTCTATTGCCTTCATACTATAAAATGTCTATAGCATCATGTGCACCCCTTTCCGACCCAAGGATAGTAAAATATACAGTGTTTATAGTCACACCAAACGTATTTTCAAGAGCTTGGTAGAGTTCAGACACGTAATGTTGTAATGTCATTGTGATGAGATTTTGCTACGAAGACATCGGCACTAACGAAAAGCACTACTTCTTCATATTCTTTCTCTACCCTAATAATAATAATTATATCATTCTTATCTCCTTTCGTTAAAAAATACTGAATTTGAATCTCAAGACACATGCTAAGTACATATTACAATTTACACCATATAGTAACGTTATAATTGGTGATTCGATGACCGATAACCGGGTTCACACACCTTTTGCTTTGGACAGTGTTTTGTAGGAACACAAAAAAGAGATATTACCTACTGTACGGCTACATTCGAGCTATAACTTACAACCTTCTTATTGCATGACATGTGATTCAATCATGTCAGCCCCGCTAGTTTTTTTTGTATGTAACGGATTATTCTCATGAAATGTCTTAAATGCGCATTTATATAAGTATCTGAATAAGGTACACTGCTACTTGATACTAGAATGTAAAGTACCTACTAAGATGTACCCTAAAGATCTGCTGTTTGTACCGTAGAAAATGCGAAATAAAAATAGCCTTTATAGCACGTATAATATTTTATGATTTAGTCGTTTTTGCGTGAAAGAGTAACAAACATACAAGTGATATTTTATCAGTCAGATTAGAATGAGATTTTATGAGGGAATTTGTGTCACATCTTACTCTAGTGAGGAAGAGATAAGTTTATTATGGCAATGGAATTATCTATACATGTACATAAACTAAATACTTACTACTAAATTTTGTTATCAAAGCATTTACTTCAATTGAATTTCACCGTCTGTAATGAATCCATGCTAAAATAGATCTTACGTAGTATGTTTTTTTCATGAATGTAAAAGTGGACCCACTTTTCTCTCTGAAAGTACACAGACTTTGGACATCCATTGAGGCCATTTCCGTCGACCTTCCCAATGTCAGTACAACTGCGAGGAGGTAAGCAAATTCAAAAAAAGATATATATGCAAACGCATAAATGGCGTCATTTGGCAGAAAGGACAAGCCGATTTTTAGAATTCCATCGTCGTTTACGTCAATACGTATAAAAAGAGTTACGCTAATTTCTTTGTTCTTACCAAAGGGAATTGCATTTCTTAGCTTTGTACATTGCGTGTATTGTACACAAGTGCTTAAATCTATTTCGATATTATTTCTTATTTTTCGTCGGCGATATTTACGTCTTTATTAGCAACAGTACAGAAGGTGTCAAAAAACAATGGTGTCCAACAGATGTGAGTGCCTGCGATTGTATGTAACAAACAGCCAACTTCATACAAGTTGAATGTCCTGCGAGTCCTACACTCCACCTCACCCTGATTACGACTGTACCTACAATGGGCATGGTCATTGTCTTCTTCGTTTCATTTAAAAATACAAATAATTTGATGTAAAATCAATACTTTTCAGTTAAAAAAAGAACGGGCTGAAACGGGCTTTCCAAAAGAAAACGAAGGTAAGTATCCAAGATAAATCATTACAAGAAGTATTAACTATCCAACGGATGTAGCAGTACTCAGTTAGGTACCTTAATCTTACCAATCAAATTCTAACCATCTAATAAAAGTAAGTAACTTATCTGTTTTTCGCTACCTACATACCAATAGTTTGTGGCCAATAAACGGCAGAAAAAGTTAAAACCATATCTATGAAAAAAATGCAACTGTAATAAATCCGACGATCATCGTAACAAAACATGATTGAGCTCATGTCTGCCGGATGACACAACCTTTGTCACACGAGTTGCGCCTGCGCAGTCTGGACCTCGTAAACAAAGTGTGAGGTAATCCTTTGTTTTATAAATTGTGATATATGATAAAAGTTGAGAAATATGTTTACGGAAATATTCATCGTGCGTTGGAGCATGTAATAGGTAGTACCTACACAATGTTTATCAATTTCTTTCAACTAATCTTAGATTTATTTATCTTTTCTGATGGAGCAAAATAAGCACCCAATCATGAAAATCGAACGAAATAAATTAATTTTCGTCAACTGCCTTATGGTGTTTATTCCCAATCTTTTGAATAAACGAAACTGTTAAAGGGACTGCCGAGGAATATACGGATAATGGTGACGTTAACCGATAAGACCAAAAGATGAATACAAAAAGCCTTATTAACTTGAGTTCGGGAGAAGTAGGAACCCATCGCGATGGCCTTACCTTACCGGGCGTGGTAATTACCAGGATCGCGTAACACTGAAACTAAGAGGAGCCCCCTAATGGTACATATGTGTTGAGGCTCTAGAGGGGGCTAAACCAAGAAATGTCGCTGTTCCTCCCCTCCTTTCCGATGCGTATAAAGAGACCATCGGAGTTAGTCATAATGTACAGAACTGCACATCGTCATTTTCTCTTTTAGGGAAACATTCAATCGTTCCAGATTTCAGGCATTTTGAGTCATAAGACATAAAGAACACCAGACGATAATGTTATGGCGGAATTTTGGTATGCACTTTATAGACCCCGGACGGAGTAAGACTTACGACATAAGTTATCCGTTGAGTCCATGATTTTTATTATATTTTTCGATGTAAAAAATAGTGTACAACAAGTTTTTCATTATCAGCATCCTGTTGCGTCATCTCTCGTAAAGCACATTTAATACAGTAATTTAAACAATTTGTATCTGGAGCAGGACAATAATTGACCCATTTCTCGCGTATGCACACATTTGCAATAGCAAAACTGTATGACTTCTTATAACAGCTAAAAGTTCCATTATTTAACTCACTGTTTAAACAGTGTAAGTAAATAATCTATACAACGTATATCTTTAAACATACAACGTAAGAGGAGACCTAATTGATATTCTGGGATGCAAAAGGGATTTCAGGGCGATGGGCTCGATGCTTTCTCCAATGCATATTGCATGCATGAATTTTCGTCAAAAAGGCTCCATTTAGGCCGAGCCGACTACCACTTGGAACAAGTTTTGTAAGCAGTAGCCCGGTATGAGTGTATATTTAAATTCTGTCATCTAATTTAAGGCCGGAAGTATAAAAAATATCGTCGTCGACTATGTACTATACATGTATATCATAAAAGCTGATTACTTATTTATACGATACATTTTTTATACCTCCACTTACTTTTATGTGACAATCTTTTATCACTGCAAAATTATATACACATAATTGTACTTTATTATTGTCTTCAGGGGCTTAAGTAAGATTAGGTCAGTTGTAATTTACAATATGTACATAAAGCGTTATTTACTCTGAACGAGACACAATAGAAAAAAAACACAGACAATATTTTTTTCCTTTTTATCAGTGTAAAAGTGTGTCATCCTTTACTGATAGTGTTCAAGGTTTTAGGTGCAAAACAATATGTCCTTAGCAAATGTTTACCCATTGCGTACCTTCTATAATGTACTTGCTTTACCTACGCAGGATCCTAGGTAGGTACAGTCAAATCAGGAATTTAGTCTACACTTGGGTTACAACTTATATTAATGTCATTTCACATAAAGGTTCATTGTTTCCTTGATACAATACCTTAGTGATTTTTCAGTGGCGCAGGATATGTCATAAAACTAATAGACCACATTCTTAACAATTTACTAAGCTCTGTAGTTATATTATTTCATCATCATCAGCCACATGACGTCCACTGCTGGACGAGGGCCTCCCCCAAATATTTCCATGATAATTTGGACGGAAATGCTAATAATCGCTTCGCTTACCAGGGAGGGTTTGCCATCGCAATGGTGTTATGGTTTAACTCACAGAGAGCGCTACTGCCCGTCCTTTGGAGAGATCCCTCTATATGGTATATTGTTTATGGTAAGAACTTCTGACTTTTGGAATTTCGGATTCGATTCAACAGCATTGATTAATCTTTCGTTATCATATCTATCATTTGCGCATCGATCACTATACATGGCGCAACAGAAAGAATTATTAACAAAAACCAGCATCAAACCCGTAATCTGAAATATCTTTCAACCACAGATATCTGCTCAAATAACGTTTGTTGTCTTGATCTAATCGTATTTGTGAAAAAGAGATAAACTATGTTCAAGCAACACTTGAAACCTACTGATGATTGTTTCCCGACACGGACACCATCAGGATCTATCGTCATCAAGTTAAGCTCCATGGTCGGAAAAAGTAAGTAGATACGCCTCAAGGTTGATCGTGAAAAGGCCTTCCATTTATCGCCTTGATTTATGAGTGTAAAATGAAGGGACGAGAACGATCAGTGGTCAGTTACGTCAGTGCCGTTTGTTATAGGTACAGAGAATAACAATAATTCATCGTGATAAGGGCCACGTAACACAACATTAGTGTGAGCAAGGTCAGTGATTTCTTGTTGACACCCAGCGTCAATAAATCAATTTTAATAATTATTACTATCAGAATCTCTCTTCCTTACTAGCGAGCTGGCTGGGTACCGTTGGGAAATAAATATTGTCATTGATCAATTTTGACATCACTTTTTTTTGACGCACGTTTGAGAAAAAAATATTCATGAGCTTTTGTGTTGTCACTACGAAAAAAGTATGATTACGTTACTATAGTGTTGTAATAGGAATTTCGACCTTATAGTTACTTTCAAGAACCGACACACCAACCTGTATTTTATTACAGTGAAATATTGTCTATCTTTATTTAAGGACATTATTTATTCAGTTACCGGATAGTAGACTCCGTGATCACCAAAGAAAGCAACGTGTGCGACCGTCGCGTCCGTCCGAAGTCCTGGGAGGTCCCGGCACTCTATAAAACTTCTAGCACAAACTGAGAAAGACAGAAATGAGAGGAAATAATATAAGTAAAGTGCACATTACTTTTATTGGCTTCATTTGTCTGTAAAGTGGGATGCCGCATAACTAAAGTTCGAGGCACCAATTGCTATCTCTAGGGCCAGCAGTATGAATTTAATAAAAACTGCATATAAAATTTCAACCATTATGGGGTCGATTTTTGAAATGTCTTCTTTCCAACAAAAATGAATCATCCAATAAACGACAGTACACGAAAGTTATCCGCGAACAGACATATACGATCAAATTGAGTATCTAACCTTCTTTTTTAAAGTTGCTTAAAATGGGTAGATGGGGATACTAAGGGGATGTCGATTTAGCGCACCTTGATATTTTTTAAACAAAAGTAGGTTTCGATTCTTGTTTCGTAATTGGAAAAGGATAATGACTGTTACCTAGATTGTCAAGTAAGGTGTTACCTACTGAAATTGAGATTACAGCTAAGGCCTTAACACAGACGTTCAAGATTCATTTCACAGGACTCGATATCCCTTGCACTGGCACTCCGTCCAACAGATGACTGCTGTGTACTTGAGCTTCAAAAGAACATTAATTTGGAAATCTGTCTATAAAATATAACTAATAAAAATAATACAATAGCAGACAGTAAAATTGCGTGTTTTTAGTCTAATCACGTAAACAGAACTACAAAGCTAATCAACAATTGCCTTGTCAAAATTATTATAACAGGTTATGAAACTTGGGGTTAGTGACTCAAATCACGCCAGTCTTGACCTCCCAAGTTACGACTAGTGTTTGATTGATGTGTAACTTTGACGTAGGTAGTAAAACTATCAACTGTTTTGTTGAAAAGTACTTACTTATTGGACTTTCGGGTAACGATTGTATGTATATCAGGAGTAATAAAACATGATTTATTCCTCGTTAACAATTTTAATGGTGTAAATGATGATTATTAAATGTATGTTTATGTATATTTATAATATAAATAACATATTGTCGCACGTAATAACTTCCTTGGCATGTACCTACCTACACAGTTTGCATCTATTAATTATGCCAAAAACAATGTTACAAATAATTATCTAGTGTATTTCAGTTGCTTCTTCCGGCTAATTTCACGGAAGTGGCTGATACGTATTGGATGCTTTAGATCGTTTAGAAGTAACCTTTTTTTCCATAGGGAATTAATCAATGGGTACAGCGGTGTTAGATAACCTAGGAAGCGTGCCTCCAAAGCATTTGTCTACCAGAGCTGAGAATAGGGGCGTCACGTTATGTAGTTATGTACCCAACTTTATGTGGTTATATGTCACATATAAACACTTGCTCTTTTGATATTGTTTCAGCGGGGTAGCCGCAGACACTCGCCATGCGGAGAGCAAATTAAAAGCAATAAAAAATCCGATCCCGGGGTTTTCCGCATAATCGTCGGGGCATTGTGAAAATCATAATAACACCCCAACTTATAACATTTATATATATTGTGTAACTCGTACCTTTTTTAATAAGTTGCATCTTTATTTATTCATTATGTATAAATGTATTGCATACATTAAGGAGTTTGAGTGGAATATTATCAGATGAACTAGAGACCCTTAAAACTCTAAATGTAAACTTAGCTACCTTCACATGTTTTAAGAGATACCTTAACTGCGCAAGAGCATCTGTAGTCCGGTCTGTTGGTCGGATACTTGACTTGCAACCGGCAGGTCGCGGGTTCGAATCCGACTACTGGACATGTACTTTGTCAGAGCCTATGTACGCAACGCGCACCCTATAACGGTGATGGGCTCACCCCCTCTCCCGTTGGGTTAAATACGCTTGGTGAACCGTGGGCATTTTCTTAGCAAGTGCCTTTGCTTACCCCGCGTGAAGTGTTTTTTTTTAACTACGTAAATACGTTTAATGGGGAATTTTCAGAATTAGAAGTCAAACTTTGTTTGGATAGTATGACAGTAATGACAATTCTAAGCCCGAAAATCCATCAGAAAAACGTCAAAGAAAATTCCCCAATGAACTGGAACATTACAAATTATATTTCTGTACATTACACTATTAATGCAAACTTTTGCAACTGGCCGGCAAACAATGATGTCATAAAGAGAAAAATAGATAAGTAGGTGCATATACAATAAAATGTAACCTCTACAAGCGAGTATTGTCGACCAACAAACAATGTATGTATGTATGTATGTATGTACTTACCAATGTGTATGATACGTGTATGAGACACATTGTTTGCAATACGTCGTCGTCAGTAATCTAACATTACAACAGAAAAAAAAATCTGGAGCAAGGCGACGGTCGATGTCGAAAACAGTAACGTATTACCTAAGAAATATTGTGTGTACCGACGTATGAATATGACGCGGGTACGAATATATTTTTTTTTGTTGTAATTATTACCAAATTGTATTTTTTTTAAAGTTTTGTTCAAATCTCGTTTAATTTGACAACCGAATAATTGCATTGGATATTAATGACGATGAATGTCCGAAATTGGTCGAAGATAAATACAAAAGGTTCTTTTCTGTAGCTACATTATCTTTAAAAGATATATTATTATGTTTGGTTATACTTACTGAGGTATATAGGATATAAGAATCAAAATTTACTACATACGAATTCTGTAGGAGGGATCTACAGATACATTAGTATCGTTTCTTCTGAAGTGAAAGAGGGACTTATACCTAACATTTTTCATGAACTTTACAATTCGTTTGTACTCTCATTATAACATTAAGGGGATAATAAAAAGATAATACAAATATATTTCATATATGTCTGAGTATGGAGAGGTATGGAGAGAGTATATAGAGGGACTGAATGGAATCTGCGTTTTATGTCTAATACTATTGGACTCGACAGACCTTGTCCTGTCTTAACAGTGGACTTATATAAAAAATTAGGATAACCTCCAGGGTGGCCTGTGTGGCAGTGCATGTCAATTTTTTCCTTCATAAGAACCTTCTGCTGTCGTTAATAAGCACAACAAAGAAATAATTAGCGAAATCGGTCCACCCCATTCCGGAGTTATAACATTAAAACGAAAAGTAGCATTGATTTTTATATATATAACGTCTGTCGAGTCCACTAGTTTCTTAAAAATTAGGAGTAGTAGACAGGCAAATAGTTATTAAATCGTATTATGTACAATTAAATAGCAAATGTTAGTGGGAAAGTTTGTCCGAATATACCAACTGTACCATAATGGCGTCTAAGTGACACCAAAACCACTCGATATACCACTTAGCCAACCATACCACATGACGACGCAAATACAAAAAATCCGCAAAACAAACTCACATACAACTAACATGTCCGTCACATTTCCTCAAAATACAAACAAAAACATGGGCATTGAAATGTAAAACGTATGTTACCTATCTAAGTATATAGGTACGTGTGTCCGTGGAAGTATTTGTATGTAAAACGCCACTAAACTCCTATAAGTATCTATCTATCTAGTACTCTCCGTGGTAGCCTATTATTAAGGCTGCACTTACCTATCTTGTACTGTGTTGTGCTTATGTAATACTAGTGGACGCCCCGCGTTTTCATTCGCGTAGTTTCAGTATTTCATACAAAATATAACACCCTCAATATAGCGACACGACCAAACAGGATCGGGGTAAAAAGTATCCTATCTCCCGGTTCTAAGCTATCTCCCCACCAATTTTCAACCAAATCGGTTCAGACGTTCTTGAGTTATAAGTAGTGTAACTAACACGACTTTCTTTTATAAATACAGTTTTAGTGTAAGTCCTTGTTGGTTGCCCTTAATATATCATCATAATCAGCCCATACATATATGGGCCCTTAATACATACAATAAAATAATGTGTACTTCCTTAATATGCTAAATGTGGCCGAAGGATTCTTATGATCCTGAGGTCCATCTCCTTTTGGGGATCAGAGACATGAGTGTATCTATGTTGCAATGATAGAGTATAATTGAGTTTTTACATTGAAACAACTCCTCTCTACAGAAACGAGACTAATGGAATGGTAAATCTCTTCTACAGGTCCCATAGTGAAATATTTTCATAGGGCTAATATTGCCAGTAGATTGTTATTTATTGTAGATATTGGACAGCAATGATAAACGCACACATCACTTACTCTACATTTATATAGTGTTGTTTCGGTATTTAAACGATTAGGTACAGTTAATCTGAACCGGAACGGATTAAAAAAAAATACTTTGCTCGTTACGTTTTGTATGAAAAAACTCCGCCTATATGGATGAAATTGCGAGGATTCCAATAGTAACTATTTACGGAATTTCCGCATTATAGTGTTAAAACGCTAGCAAAAAAAATAAAGATTGGAAAAGGCAAAATCAGCTATAAAATATTTTTTAGTTCATAAACAAGCGAAAAGATTTAGACGTAGCTTTTAAGTAACAAAATCATTAGGAAACTTTTAGCGTTTCTGCCAATAAAGATTCTTTGGCAAACGTATAGGTAATTTTTATACGCTTTTCAAGTTCATAGACCGTTTTATTTGCATTGCGTTTGTGCCCACGCGCAGAGGTGTTTGTACACATTAAGATTTTTTTTGCGTTTGCAAAACATGCTGATACTCACCTATAATTCTTGAAAACAATATTATTAGGTATGTTATTATTATTACTTACTGTTATATGTGAAGGATTGCGATAAAATTTCTATGTGTCGTCAATACTAGGCAACTTCTTTTTTTTATTCTTTAACAATAATTGAGTCTAAATATTAAAAAAAACTCGGAAAATAATAAATACAATATACGCAGTAGTTACAAGATATGTGAAAAACACTTACAAACAATCTTTGGAACTGCAAAATCTTTCTTTCCGGTTACCCTTGTTAGGTATTACAGTCATTATTGTAATTTTTCCAAAATAATTCCTATTTGTTCCTAATTCCAAGTTTATAGGCATCACCCAGTAGATATTTTGCATGAACCTTCATACATATGTACATAGGTAAGTACAATATATAATGAGTAAAGCTAGGTCTTACATTACAACACCTAACGTATACTATAAAATGCATAACACGGACCGACAACGGTAACCTACCTCAAGCATAACTACTCGAGACTGATCCCAAGATGCAACCAAAGGAAATTCACCTTTATTGTTAAGCAATTACGTGTCATTAAGATCGTTTTGTATTCCAGTGAAGTGGTCGAGCAGGATGCGCCACTCTCTCGATGTATTTTAGGCCTACAGTACTGGCCGCAAATAAATTTTGTAGAAAAATAAGAAAATTTACCAAAAAAAGAAGATTTTAAAAGATAATGACGTAGTGAACAGAGTTCTAATGTATGACGTTCGATTTTAATACACGATGTTTATACTATATTTTTTTGCTAAATACAAGTACAGCTAATAGCGATCGATTATTTTTAGATTTATGGTGCTTTTTTTAATAATACATAGAAACTTAAAATCGGTAGAACTTATCAGAAATATCCGCTTGTTGAGAGAATGCAATGAATTTAATTCTTAATTCACTGAACCAGTTGTAAAATCATGTTAGTTTATTAAAGGAATGTAGCCACCGAGAACGTCGCAAGTAATGTATGTCGACAACTGACAAACTGGGTATGTGGGCAAAAACTAAATTGTTTAGAATCATTTTGTAATTTTGACAAAGTTTCACAAAAAAAACGATCTGTCCCAGATGCTGTCAAACAAACACGAATTTTTTTTTTTTTTTAAACTCCAAGAAAAAAAAAGCTACCGAAATATTTCTACGCAGTCTATTTGTATAATACTCCTCTAATGCTTAGTAATTTTAGACAGAAATTTTGTTTTTCTTTACAACACAACTGTTTAATACCCTAACATGTCATAGCATTAGTAATTGCTACTATTTTTGCGTGTCTATTATGTTGAAACACCCATAAGAATGTGTTGAGACCGTTGCTGACCGTCCACGCTGCACCATTGACTCCCCGATGGCATTAACCGAATAACCTAATACACAAAGAACTGCCAGTTTTCAAGGTGAACGCACACATGCACACACCCGACAGCACACAACAACCGTCTCTACGTAAGTACGATACACTGCAGTACAAGGGTTCACGCACACACCTGCACCCAGACAGAGTGCACAAATAGAAATGCAGTAGCACTCACACATGCGCGTTCCGCAAAAGGATTTCAGGAATAAGGCTGTACGTTCTTTGGCGTTTAGCGGGGAATGTTTTTTTTTTTCGTCGCTGCGGGGGGATTCGTCGACGCCATTCTAGAGAACGGTTTTGAAAGTTCTGCGGAATTTCTGAAAACAGTAGCATTCCGGCTCGCATGTCATCATTTTAGAGTCGTCGGGGCGAAAATGAAAGCTTCTTAGGATTCGACATTATGTAGGTACTTAATATAAATGTGTGGCAGGTAGACGAATCTTCACACATCAAAAGAGTATAGGGATCAAGAACATTTTTAGCTCTAAAAAAACCTAATTTATTTCAAATCAAATCTTCTGGATTGGTCTCCTATCTAATTTCCGCATGCCTGTATCAATGACTTGTCACCACATTTTGAATAAATTATGAATGAATTCAGTTTTTGTAAAGTATATTCTTGATTGCAATCTTCTAAAATGTACTTGATCCCTAGACACTTTTTATGTGTGTATAATAGGTATGACAAATATATTGTAAGTAGGAAACGGCATATAAATTGTCACACTGTCGCTATACTTTGAGCAATGTGACACTTCGATCAACCTTTCACAGACGAATATTAAATATACAAGTTATTAGCGAAAATTGCCAGTAACATTATGAAATGAAAATAACACAAACCGTTGCATGACTTCCTGGTAATAAGAAATTTTATTGCAATCAGATACCTACCTACTTTGTGCCTTTCCGCAAATACCGTAATATTGTTATTCTTAAGTGAATTCGCTAATAAATGTCGTAGGTATATGCATCCTTACAAGATGTGATTATAATTTACATAGAAAATCATGAACTCCATGCTTGACATAATTTAAGACCATAATAGTCAGGCAGGATCTTTCAAAGGACCAAATATATTAATAGCAGGTTCCACTTTACAATCTTCTCGAGCCTTTGACGATGCAACAGACTCCTCAGATGATATCTCAAAGTAATGTTAACGTTTACCTATTATCACACAAAGCCGTTTGCTGAAACAGGCACTGTAAATTGAAACGCCCCCGGAAAATTAATGCATCTACTGAGAGAGAACAGTTACAGAGAAATACACGTAGGTAAATATTATTTTCAGCTCCTCAAAGTGGCAAGAATTTGATTGTCATATTTTGAAGTGGATCTAATTTATTCGGATTAAGCTTTTAACAATTTTCAAGTGTTCTTTTGATATATTAAGAGTTATCTTACGGAAAATTAACAATTGGGGCCAGAGACTGCCTCAATAATGTTTAGTAACATACCTAGGTATGATGATGAATGGCTAGCGATTTTATGATGAGCCCATATTTGTCCACAGATTCATAAACAGGCAAAATACCAGGACAAACTCAACAAAAAGCCTTAACACGAGAATCGAACTCGTCGTCCTGGATAGATATCCTGACCACTGATCCTTATCATTAGTCGTCATCACTGTACTATGACATAAGATAGTAAAGCTACTCGCATAGCTATTGTATTTTTTTTTATCACAGTGAACAAGCGTTTGACCACCATCCTGTCTGATTTTAAGCAGCGTACGTTAGTATAATATAAGGCCTGTGTATAAAAACATATAATCTGAAACTACAGGTTTCTCGTGATTAAATTGAGATTTCTGGTGAATTGTACGTATCGTTTTTAGGCAAAATGAAAGGCCTTCTGAACTATGTTTTATCTTAGATACATGGTCATACTTTGGTTACTTCACCTCAAAGAAATGTAGACATTCCTCCAATATCTTAGCTAGTCCACCGTGCTTCAACGATGATCACATCGCAGTTTAAAATCAGACAGGATGGTGGTTCAAAGCGTGTTCTTGCATCCGAAATCCCCAAAAAGGGGTGGGCTGAACCTTAGGATCACAACCCTTGCCATATCTCTATAGATGTGGAAAAAAAATAAGTACCCTTTAATAAGAGCGTCTGTGGTCCAGTTGGTCGGATACTTGACTTGTAACCGGGAGGTCCCGGGTTCGAGTCCGGCTACTGGACGTGTACCAATGGGAATCTTTTTCAGAGCCTATGTACGCAACGCAACGCTCGTACGGTGAAGGACAACATCGTGATGAAACCGCACACCACAAGGTGTGTGAACCCTATAACGGCGATGGGCT
>SJJU01004485.1:0-20820 GCA_012932125.1 Conopomorpha cramerella | reverse complement strand
TACGAGCGTTGCGTCGCGTACATAGGCTCTGAAAAAGAGTGCCATTGGTACACGTCCAGTAGCCGGACTCGCGACGAACGATCACAAGTATCTCACCAATTGGACCACAGACGCACTTAAAATGAATAAAATAAAATATCCTTGGACTAGAGACAGGTATCCTGTACCAGGTACCTTCAGTTTATCAGTCAGTCAAACAGGCAGTCAGTCAGTCAGTCAGTCAGTCAGTCAGTCAGTCAGTCAGTCAGTCAGTCAGTCAGTCAGTCAGTCAGACAGACAGACAGACAGTCAGTCAGACAGTCAGTCAGTCATTCAGTCAGCTTTTCCTTTTATACCTATATTTAGATGAGACATTGACTCAAACTCTACTTACTACACTCAAAATGGACCACCACGTTCAGCTAATCAGATCCATGTCTGTTACGTTCTATGAGAAATAACCGACTCGCCGACATGTCAAGGTAAACAACTAAACAGATATCTTTGGTAACATGAATCTTCTGTTCTTTTAATATGTACGGAACGAGAGGTCATAAACTCTGTTTCTTGAGAACGCTATGTAGAAGATATTGCCAGCATTTTCATGTTTCTATGAATATTTTAAGCGTTCCGCTGATTCCCTAGGGTCCGTTAGACCGAGCTCTGTTGCGGGAATAAAATACGATTGATTGTGTAATAACTGTGCGTGTGTGTGTAAGTTAACATACATACATACACACACTTCACGCCTGTCTTCCAGAGGGGTAGGCAGATACTACAGATCTCCATTTGTCACGGCCCTGACATACCCCTTTCGCTTCATCTACATTCATACATCTTTTCATACATGACCTCCGGTTTCGAGTACTTTTCACGCCACTTTCGGCCAGGACATCACCAATCTGGTCTGTATATGTCCTTCTGGGGCGACCTCTACTCACCCGGCTCATTATGTCACCCATATAAATCTCTTTCGTCAATCGACATTCATACATTCTCTCCATATGCCCAAACCACCGAAGCGTGTAAGTTGGATTGTCAAATATTATTTGAACTAAAGATAAGCATTCAGCTTACCTTCGTTGTATGCCCGACGTTTCGACACAGTTACTTACATGTGTCGTGGTCGCGAGCTGAATGTTTATCTTTGCTTAATTTTCGTGCTATAATACCCGTTTTAAACTGTATAAGTATGCTTAGCCTTGGCGATTTGAATAGATGCCAGTTTCTTCCCGGTTCTTCTGGCTAGTAAAAGAAATTCGATCCGCGGGGACGATTGCTTTTGTTTTTAATGTTATAAATGACGTTCATCAAGCTTTGTATTATGCTACTGTATATCTGTATGTTATAACACTTATAGCGATAAAATAAAGAAATTTTGACATTGACTTTTGGCCGAGGAAACTCTCCAGAGGACGGGCAGCAGCGATCTCAGCGAGTTCCACTGCGATCGCCAACCCGCCTGCCAAGCGTGGCGATTATTAGCATTTCCCCCTATTTGATCTTTGAGATTGGATGAGGCCCTCCTCCAGCAGTGGACGTTATGTCGCCATCATCATCAGCCCATACTTGTCCATTGCTGGGCATATGCCTCTCCAATTGCACGCCACTGTGATTTGTTTTCGGCTTCTCGCATCCAAGTTCTGGCAGCCATCTTGCGCATATCATCAGTCCACCTTGCTTGAGGGCGTCCTAAACTCCGCTTGCCCAGACGCGGTCTCCACGCGTTTACCCGATCGGATACGTTGAATTATCTCTAAGAATGTTTCTTGTTACTATTGACTATAAAATTTTCCATCTGAATTCTTTGAAAAATCCAAAAGGTCGGTCTCCACTCGGGAACAATCAACAATGAATAAACTTCTCTATTTTTACTGTTATGTCCTAAAATTCCTAAAAGGCAAGTCTCCGAAGTTTTTCTTGAGCCCATTAGGAATTTCACACGTGAGTTTCTATAGGTTTTATTAGAAAGAATAACTCTTGTACCCACTTACCAGTTTATTGTGAAAATATCATACAATGAAACAAGAATAAACGCTCAAAAAATACTTCTAACATTTGTTCGCGCTTAGCACAAACATTCTTTTGTTTGCTTAATATTTGATCACAAAATGTCTGTCACAGTATAACCTAGACAGGCAGATAACAGTACTTTTATGACTATGGCCATGGTTTTTGTGTCTCTCTCTTTCATTAAGTAAAATGGCTTAAGCGAAAAAGAGATACAATACCAATTATGTAACAAATAACGTCTTAATAATGTACAAGTCTGTATAATATTATAATTTACTAATATTTTTTGTCATTTTGCCATGAAATTAAAAACCTAATGTGTAGTAATTAATTTTATGTACAACAGTATAATCTCCAGTTTGTTTCTGTTATAGATACAAACTCTTAAAAGCATTTGTGATAATAGTGAACATAATTGAACAAAAGGTAAACGTAACAATAACATACAAAGAAAAACAACCAAAAAAATACAATAAAATATTTAAAAAAAATCTAATAATGCCTTCGTACCGACACAAAACATATATGTATAGTATATGCTAAAATGTGTACAAGTTTCGTATTTCAACCGACTTCAAAAAAGAAGGAGGTTCACATTTTTTTAAATAAGATTGCTACCTTAAAACTCTCAACTGAGGTCTCGGTTTTGATCATTCTTTTTTTTAAAGCTGCTGAGTTCTAACAACGGAATCCATGGGAATAACCAAATACTTACTTATTTGTCAAATATTTACTGTTTGAAGTTGGTTGTATTTGATTTTAATTTGATTTCGTCATTTCTTGTGCAATAATAGTCTGTAGGTCTTCAAGTCACGGGTAAATAGGTCGTAGCTTTACATCAGGCAGGATAATGGGTAAACGCCTGTCCATAGCGTCCATTTAAAGAAAGTAACAAGCACCTATGTTATCCCATGTTGAGATTTGACTGTTAGAAAATACTTTTTACGTCCACTCAATATACTACACACATCAAAAGTGTCTCGGGATCAAAAACATTTTTAGCTCTAAAAAAAATCTAATTTATTTAAATCAAATCTAATCTTCTGGATTGGTCTCCTACCTAATTCCCCATGCCTGTGTCAATGACTTATCACCACAATTTGAATAAAAATAAAGACACTTTTGATGTGTGTACGTTACTGTCAATGTCACTTATGTTCTCCTATGTTGTGAGGTCGACTGGTAGAGAATACTTTAGTATTAAGTCCTCCCCCATCGTACTTTTAGTGCAATAAGGTATTCGAAAAGTCATGGATACAGGATCCTGTCCATGACTTTTCACCACAATTTGAATAAATTATGAATAAAAATAAAAAAATAAATACACTTCACGCCTTTATGAATGTATTCAGTTTTTGTAAAATATATTCTTGATTGCAATCTTTTAAAATGTACTTGATCCCTCGACACTTTTGATGTGTGTATTTCGGCAATAGAATCATTACATAGTATAGAACAAAGTCGCCTCACGCTGCTGTCCCTATTAAGACGTTACATCTTTAAAACTACGCAACGGCTTTTGATGTTTTTCTTTAACGGATAGAATGATTTTAAAGTAAGGTTTATACAAAAAAATACACTTCACGCCTTTAATCCCAAAGAGGGGTAGGCAGAGGCACTTGCTAAAGCAAGTACCCACGGTTCACCAAGCGTATTTAACCCAACTTGACAGGGGGTGAGCCCATCGCCGTTATAGGGTTCACACACCTTGCGGTGTGCGGGTTTCATCACGATGTTGTCCTTTACCGTACGAGCGTTGCGTTGCGTACATAGGCTTTGAAAAAGAGTCCCATTGGTACACGTCCAGTAGCCGGACTCGAACCCGGGACCTCCCGGTTGCAAGTCAAGTATCCGACCAACTGGACCACAGACGCATTATACTATGCTATAATACATTTATACAATAACCGGGAAAACAACGTTTGCCGGGACAGCTAGTATTTTGTCTAGTATAAACGAATAACATGTCCAGCAGTGGACAAGATTGGGCTGATGATGATGATGATGAATACCACAAGCAATTTCACTTGCTCAAAGGGATCCTCACAATATGGTTAATGTAAGACGATTTTTGGTTTATGAAATAAATATTTTTTTAATTTTTTTTTTAATTTTTTTGAATGTCCATGACGATTATCAACCGTAATACGGAGGCAGACAAGACAGAGTTACCTATATAGATTACAAATATTTTTGCTAGTGTATTATGAAAACTTATTTTAGCACAGACAATTCTAAAAGGAGAAACTTGACTGACTGACATATCAAAGAGCAAAGATTCCTAAACTTTTGAAATTACAGAAAGCCACCTTTTAAGTATCAAGAAGTAACGTTATGTAAACCTTTACCTATTATTTGATACACACATCAAAAGTGTATTTTAAAATCATTCTATCCGTTAAAGAAAAACATCAAAAGCCGTTGCGTAGTTTTGAAGATGTAACGTCTTAATAGGGACAGCAGCGTGAGGCGACTTTGTTCTATACTATGTAATGATTCAATTGCCGAAATACACACATCAAAAGTGTCTAGGGATCAAGTACATTTTAAAAGATTGCAATCAAGAATATATTTTACAAAAACTGAATTCATTCATAATTTATTAAAAATGTGGTGATAATTCAATGATGCAGACATGGTCTCCTACCTAATTAGGTAGGAGACCAATCCAGAAGATTAGATTTGATTTAAATAAAAGCGATGTGGTCTACGATGGAGCACACTTGTTCAGAAGGTACCTATGAAATGACGCTGCACTCCACTTTGGGCGGCGACGGCGAATCTGAAGGAGTTCCACCTCTCTCCCTTTCCCGCACTTCCCGGGACATGTGTATTATACCATCATGGGTGTCATCATCATAGACATAGACATTCATTTATTTTTGCTAAAAAACACACAAACAACAATTCAGTACAAAAGGTTACACATACAGTTCATGTTAAATGCAGAATTCTTATCTATCGTTCCTTCTTATCGTTCGTTCATCATCATCAGCCCGTATTTGTCCACTGGTGGACATAGGCCTCTCCATTTGTTCGCCACTGTGATCTGTTTTCGGCATCTCGCATCCAGCTTCTGCCAGCCATTTTGCGTATATCAGGCATATTGTCCACTGCTGGACATAGCCCTCTCCAATTGTACGTCACTGTGAACTGTTTTCCGCTTCTCGCATCCAGCTTCTGCCAGCCATCTTGCGTATATCATCAGCCCACCTTGCCTGAGGGCGTCCTACACTCCGTTGGGTGTCATATATGTTGCTTATTTCATTGTGATGGTTCCCCGACGGTAATGGAATATTGTTACTATCGCCCATTAATTTTACGGCCTGATTTTTATGCTTCTTATACAATATACAGTGAGTTATAGGAGCTTTTTTAAAAAACAGAGCATATAAACATACTTCCTTAACCTTACTACGATGTTAATGCGTTCAGAACATATTTCAGATTTTACTTAGTTTCTTACAAAAAAAAATATCGCTAGCAATGTACATGATATTCCCACCCACTTTCCCACCACTGTGATTCCTGTTAGAGCCAGGATCTACAGTGGTATCCAGAATAGACAAGAGCTCAATCAGTGACGACTGGGCTAGATCCCGGGGGGGAGCTAGCCTTCTCTCTTGGATCCCACATAGTTATTAAACTAAAGACAGTATAGAAATAAGAGGAAAAAATATATATATGCGCTGCATTGCAATGCATACATGGCTTCCCGCCAAAAAGGTCTAAGCGACATTTAAGTAATTTTACAGAAGAGTGGCTTAAAGTTTAAATAAAGCAACGTTTTGGGAGAAAAACACATAATCTGTACCGCGTAAGCGACATCAAACTACGTCATACAGGTATGAAACCTAGACAAATTGACGCAGAAAAAAAAGGCGATCCAAACTGCATACTCAACACATTTTGGACAAAAATGTCGCTTAGGTATTTTTGGCTGTCAACCTCGATATGACATTTTTTAGCGTACACTAGTCGATGTATCTAAATGCGTCACAACAAAACAAAGTGATAGTATTTTGAAGCACCTAACTACTTTGAATCGATATCATGCTTGAGTATCAGATACTTACGTGATTAAAACTAACAACATGTTCAATAGTTGTCTTAACTCTGAGTCGGTTCCGCATTTTGTTAGCAGATACTTATTGTAAATAAATAAAGGTCTTCTGCTATCTAAATTAATGAAACACTTGAGCTAAAGGTATTCATGTTCATAACCTTCAAAATCGTACGATAAGTGTTTGCAGATAATGGAAATAAATGTTGATTTATTCAATAGAGTTTCATGATATTTTGATTAGTTTGGGCATATGGAGAGAATGGATGAAAGTCGATTGACGAAAGAGATATGGGTGATGTAATGGGCCGGTGAGTAGAGGTCGCCCCAGAAGGACATATAAAGACCAGATTGGTGATGTCCTGTTCGAAGGTGGCGTGAAAAGTACTCGAAACCGGAGGTCATGTATGAAAAGATGTATGAATGTAGATGAAGCGAAAGGGGTATGTCAGGACCTTGACAAATGGAGATCTGTAGTCTCTGCCTACCCCTCTGGGAGACAGGCGTGAAGTGTATGTATGTATGTATATTTTGATTAGTTTGCTTTTGTTGTTGTTTTCAACAGTTTCAAAAGTCCAAAATTATTTTTGCCTTTTGACTACCTTGGCTATGATTTAAAAAGCAAACGCCATAAAATGAGCCAAAGTCCGATGACTATGTCGATACATAGCTCATCGTTTTAGCAAGCTGAAGTGGCAGTGGGCCGGCCATATTTGCCGTAGAACCGATGACCGTTAGGGAAAACGAGTTCTCGAATGGAGACCGCGTCTCGGCAAACGGAGTGTATGACGCCCTCAGGCAAGGTGGACTGATGATATACGCAAGATGGCTGGCAGAAGCTGGATGCGAGAATCCAAAAACAAATCACAGTGGCGTGCAATTGGAGAGGCCTATGTCCAGCAGTGGACAGGTATGGGCTGATGATGATGATGATAAAATGAGCGCGCGTCCTGGCCTAGGGCCGTTTTATGGCGTCGTGTCGTATTGTATTGAACAGTTTATAACCAGCCAAACAGCGTGATCTACTTCTGAATGATAGTACGCAGTATCACATTGGGTTTTGATCTTTAGTTTCTACACTTGTAGGTACCAAACTAAACCCCAATAATATCTGAAATTATAGTAACAATTAGAATTTAATAAGATGCATGCCTACTAAATGAAACCAAATGTTAACTGAACAAGTGTGCTCCATCGTAGACCACATCGCTGCTTAACATCAGGCAGGATGGTGGTCATTAAAAAAAATAAAAACATTAACAGTTTATTATTAAGAAGATACTTAGGCAAAGAAAAAAAAATACATTTCACGCCTTTTAAATCCCAAAGCGGGGTAGGCAGAGGCACTTGCTTAATAAGCAAATGCCCACGGTTCACCGAGCGTATTTAACCCAACGTGACAGGGGGTGAGCCCATCGCCGTTATAGGGTTCACACACCTTGTGGTGTGCGGGTTTCATCACGATGTTGTCCTTCACCGTACGAGCGTTGCGTTGCGTACATAGGCTCTGAAAAAGAGTCCCATTGGTACACGTCCAGTAGCCGGACTCGAACCCGCGACCTCCCGGTTACAAGTCAAGTATCCGACCAACTGGACCACAGACGCTCACATAGACAAAAAAAATTAAATTCTGTTCTCAATATGTCGGCCGCCTTCATTGATACACAATTCGTATGCTTTTCTTATTGCGTATTGGATCGACCTAAAATCCGTATTCTGCAGCTCGCGAAACGAATTTACCATCTAATCTTTCATAATATCTTCTGAATCGCTCTCCGTAGACTAAACTTTGTTCTTGACAGGATCCCATAAAAAAAAGTCTAATGGCGTTAAATCTGGGCTCCAGCAGGCCTAGCACGCTCCTCAAGAAAGACATGACATAGAAAAAATACGCGCTCTGATTGGCTGTTATGTCACGCTTTGTGCGACTCAGCTAGTTTCAACAAATCGCAGCGCGTTATATGTCTTATCACTTATTTTTTGGAACGCTGTGCTAGGGGGGCTGGGGGGCCATTTCTTGGGTCCATAGCGTCCGATCCACCGTTCGCCAAAAATCTCATTTATTTTTTCTCGCACAAATACCTTTGAGTGTGTAGGAGCTCCATCAAGCTGATACCATGTCCTGTTGCGATCTTCTTCTGAAAAGGTATCTAAGTAACTCAAGACGTGAGAGTTTATCAGTTCCAAGAATCTCTGCGTATTCAAAGTCCTATCAATGGAAACAGGACCTACGATTAGGTTGTTATGAATTCCTGCCCATACGTTTATGCTCCAACGATATTCATGGGCAGTCTCTCGAAACACATGCGGATTATAGTCTTTATCGGTCCAATAGTGAGTGTTTCTTCGATTCCACATACGTTACGAAAAAAAAATCAATATGTAGATATGCATTGCAATGCAGCGCATATATGTTTTTTTTCTTCTTATTTCTATACCGTCTTTAGTTTAATAACTATGTGGGTTCTAAGACAGAAGGCTAGGCCCCCCCGGGATCTAGCCCAGTCGTCACTGATTGAGCTCTTGTCTATTCTGGATGCCGCTGTAGATCCTGGCTCTAACAGGAATCACAGTGGTGGGAAAGTGGGTGGGATTATCCCGGATACAGTTACGACAAAATGTGCTTCGTCAGTCCAAATTACACTTTGTTGAAAGCAATTGTGGCATTTATTGAAAAGCCAATTGCAATAGTGTAATCTTATTGGCAGATCCCTAGTCAACAGTTTTTGCACTTTAAAAAATTTAAAAGGGTATTTGCGGTTTCTTTTCAAAATTTTATGTACTGTTTTGTTTGTAGTACGTAATAGTCGTCCGGAAATCCGGGTGCTTGATGAAGGACGTCCTCTGAAATGACCGAGAACACGCTCTTCTAATCGCTCGGACGACTCACCATTACCAATGCCTTCATGTTGACGAGGAACAATTGGCCTGTTCTCTCGACCTCGTTGAACAGCATTTGTAATAAAACGGGAGTTGCTCGGACACTGTCTGTTTGAGAACCTTTCCCGATAGAGCCTCAGGGCTTTTGCTGCATTTCCTCAGGCTCCGTAAAGCAATATCATAATATCCATAACTTCTGCGGCATTATAATTCATTTTGTTTGCAGTTGCAAATATCTTATTATTTTCAAAAAGTGGACGCAAACCGTTTGGTTCGCGTAAATGGTATTTTTTTTATCACTATGAACAAGCGTTTGACCACCATCCTGCCTGATTTAAAGCAGCGATGTGGTCTACGATAGAGCACACTTACTTGTTCATTAGGTACCTATTCACCCGCGACTTAGAGACCTTTAGACTATACTGCGCAGGAAACACAGACTCCGGCAAGTCGTTCCAAATCCTGGCGGTTCGCACTATGAAAGTGGACGCAAACCGTATGGTTCGCGTAAATGGCAAATCCACCATGTATGGATGACGTTTTGCCGTTCTCCTGGTTGTCCTATTGTAAAAACGCGATGGGGGTATTAGGCTATGCAACTCCGTAGCACACTCTCCGAAATGCACCCGATAGAAGACAGATAGGCGCGCAACTTTGCGGCGATGCACTAGGCATACACGATCGAACTTGTGTTTGATACAGTGTGAGCAACTGTTCCGGTGTGAAATACCGTCGCACCTTCGAGAGGATTTCCAGCTTCTTGGCTGTGCGTTTGGCAGTAGCCTCAATATAGGAACCAAAGTTGAGGTTGAAGGTTAGCGTCATGCCTAAAAGCTCCAGCCGATTGGCTATAGGCAGGGGTACATCCTGGAAAGTGGAAGCCAGATTGAATGGGCTCCTTTTTGCTGAGAAAAGACACGCCTGGGTCTTAAGCGCATTGAACCTGACCAGATTGGCCTCGCCCCAAGATGTCAATCGTGACTTCACTAAGGGACAGGTTCAAACGCTCAACCAATGCCTCTCTGAGTACCCAGATTTGCGGTCCGCTGGCTCGCGCGTCAGATGTGTAACCACCACTCCACAACAGTAATGTCGTGTGCGTACCCATAGATACCGGGTTTCAGCAGATCGATTATATGCAGCAGGCAGAGTGTTGCAGAGAGAACAGAACCCTGAGGTACCCCGGCATTCATTGCCATTAGATCGGACGAGCAGCCATCTGTAACTACTCGGAGCGATCGTTCCCTCAGGAAATCAGCCAACCACGCGCAGAAACCAACAGGCAGTCCAATCGACGGAAGCTTGCCAATCAGACTGTCGTGCCAAACCCTATCAAACGCCTTGGAGATATCCAGGGAGACAGCTAAAGTTTCCCCGTGTTTCTCCAAAGTCTCACTCCAGATGTGCGTGACGCATACAAGAAGGTCCCCAGTGGACCGGTTTCGGCGGAAGCCGTATTGCCGGTCAGAGAGGAGGTCATTGGCTTCAAGATGCATCAGCAGCTTGCTATTAAGTACACATTCCATTGTCTTACAGAGGATGAACATGGTATGGATGACGTTTTGCCATTCTCCTCGTTGTCCTATTGTAAAGCCGATGGGGGAATTAGGTTATGCAACTCCGTAGCACACTCTCCTAAATGCACCCGATCTTCTTCTTCTTTTCGAGTCGACAGCGTGTGTGTCCTCATATGTTCTGTGACCAGTATTCGGCCACACGCACAGCGTTGCACGCGCAGTAGCATGCACCCGATAGAAGACATATAGGCACGTAACCTTGCGGGGATGTTCTAGGCTTTGTAGTCGAGCATCAAACAACCTGTCGTCACCCATGCGTCTTCTAGCACGCAGCGCACTATTACCTCTAGAGCCTCAAGCTGGTATTTTGCTGATTCATACCAAAGATGAAAGCAGTATTGTGAGCAACTGTTCCGGTGTAAAATACCGTTGCACCTTCGAGAGGATGCCCAGCTTCTTGGCTGCGCGTTGGGCCTTAGGACTCCTCAATACAGGAGCCAAAGTTAAGGTTTGGGATTAACGTCATACCTAAAATAATAATAAATAAAATGTAGGAGCCAATGGGCTCCTTTTTGCTGAGAATGAATGAGACATGCCCTGGGTTGTGATGTTTTAAAAAATAAAGTAATGTTTGAAGGTTTTCTTCTTTTCTAAGTTTTTTTTAGTTTATTTTTAACCAAAAGATTATTATCAGATTAAATCGTATATTAAATAAGGCATATTTTAATTGTATAGGTCTTAACAAAAAAATATTATGATTTTAGATAATTATGTTTGAAACATCCCTAGAGCATTTTGATGTGTGTTTTACCCGAACTAATATGTGGGTAGATACCATAAAACTCGAGAAATTTGAACGAAACACTTTTCATTTGACATGTACACCAATGTTACGAAAATTACTTTTAATATCAAAACAGACATTTTGTATACCTGTATGATAATACGTATAGAAAAGCGATTTTGTATGCAGCGAGGATGACGTCATAAAGAGAAATAGGCCCTTAACCCACACGTTTTGCATTGCACTTTTTTATTTAGTTTGGCACCTTTGCAGTAGCTACTAGCCTTGTTGTACAGCTGGCCACGCGACGCGACCGCTGCAACGGCCCGGGCGTTCTTCATGCACTCCGCTACTTCCACCGCCTTTGCCAAAGTCAATTCTGCTAGGTCCTGTGCGAATAGTTTTTCCTTTTCGGGCCCTGGCGTCATGCCCATCAGGTATCTGTCACGTAATGTCTCTTCAATATTTAAAAAATTACAGTTGACAGTTAGGCCCCTTAGCCTTGCTGCCCATTGGCTGTACGATTCGCCAGATTTCTGCGTAGATGCGTAAAATGTGTGTCGGCTGGCGAACCCAATCTGCTTCGGGGTGAAGTGGTTATTCAGCAATAAGACAATATCTTCGTAAGGGACCTGTTCTACTTCTTTTGGTAACGCCAAAATCTGCACCAACTTGTACGTCTCCTCCTTGAGTGCGCTAAGCAGTATGGCCCTTTTCTTAATATCATTGTTGTCCAGGTCGTTTGCAATGAACCATTGTTCCAGCCTATTTTTGTATGTTGGCCAAGATTGTTTCGTATGGTCAAAATGTGAAATAATTGCAAAATTTGCCATTTTGTTGCACGCGCGCGTTCAGTTCTCGTCACTGTTAGATAGGCGCGGGTCACGCACGGGACGTGTGAAATCAAAGACGGCCATTATCACACTGACTCGTTTATTGAGCATTGACAATGGGGCGTACAGTCATCTACACAACAAGCATCAATAAAAGTACAAGCATCATATAAGTACGGCACAGCTAAAGTGGAAACTAAACATTAAAAAACTCTTGTAAATTATGAAAAAACTATTTTGTATAAGGTACATTTTAAGACTTTTTTAAACTTACTTACTTAATTCTAATACATTTTTTATATGTGTCGATAGAGCCTCAGGGCTTTTGCTGCATTTCCACGGGTTCCGCCGTAAATAAATATCATATCCATAACTTCTGCGGCATTGTATAAGGGCATTTTGTTTACAGTTGCTAATATCTTATTATTTTCAAAAAGTGGACGCAAACCGTTTGGTTCGCGTAAATGGCAAATCCACCTGGTATGGATGACCTCGGATATTTGTGAGGTTCACTTTGAGGTAGAGGGCGTGCATCCGCTGTACAACTTTCCTTTTCCTGTTTCTTTTATTAATTTTAGTAGGATGTACATACATACATACATACACTTCACGCCTGTCTCCCAGAGGGGTAGGCAGAGACTACAGATCTCCATTTGTCACGATCCTGACATACCCCTTTCGCTTCATCTACATTCATACATCTTTTCATACACGACCCCCGGTTTCGAGTACTTTTCACGCCACCTTCGGCCAGGACATCACCAATCTGGTTTGTATATGTCCTTCTGGGGCGACCTCTACTCACCCGGCCCAATACATCACCCATATAAATCTCTTTCGTCAATCGACTTTCATCCATTCTCTCCATATGCCCAGTAGGATGTGGGGTGTACTATCGAAACAGAAGAAGGGTGAGTTTCAGCAGGAGAAACTCACGCACTATAGGGAAACCAGACTGGAGACTGCTGGGACGCCCGAACCCCCCCGAAAATGTACACCGTTCCCTCTATCCGGTTCGGCAGCCGGCACGGTGCGTGGCGTATCTCGGGATTTTACGCAAGATGGCGGGGCAGCCTTTCATGAGTGGCTAGTTCACTACTTGGGCCCCCAACTGTCTGCGGGCGGCCAGCGGAGCACCGTTTCTTCGGATCCAGCTAACCTCCAAGCCTGATCTACCAGAGACTTCCCATGAACGAGAGTCAAGAACGCTTATTGATCACTGAATGGAAATGCTACCCTGACCTGTTTCGCTAAAGGGCTTCACCGAACAGGCATGAACATGGATGGGGATACCCAACCACTTGGCATGGTTTTGTTCGGTGGGTGGTGACTAGCCGCGGCCGAAGCCTCCCACCAGAATGATACCTGGTTTGCACCACCCGGGGACCACGTGCGGGGTGTCGAAGCAGGGTTTTTCCCACGGACGAAGGTATCTCAGTCAACAAATAGTAATTATTTCACGTGACTAAATCTTGACCATGATTAACTGCTTCATTTACCCACGTCTATTAAGCATCTGATTGACCAATCACGGTGTGTCCTAATCGAATTATCGCGTGGTGTGAGTGGGCTAATTGGGGGTGGAGGGGGCGAGCCGATTGGCCGAGAGCAATAGACGTCACACACCGCTGATTACTGATTGGCTGAATTACGATCGCGACGGCGGTGCGCCGTGCTGGTCTCTGTTAGTTAAAGGATAGCTTTGTGGTTCCGTTAAACGTAGTTTTACGTAAGTAGCTGAGACTTTTATTCAGGATTTAGTTTTGATCTGCATACCAGAATCTATACTAATATTATAAAGCTGAAGAGTTTGTTTGTTTCTTTGTTTGAACGCGCTAATCTCAGGAACTACTGGTTCGAATTGAAAAAATATTTTCGTGTTGAATAGACCATTTATCGAGGAAGGCTTTAGGCTATATAACATCACGCTACAACTATTAGAAGCAAAGAAATAATGGAAAATGTGACAAAAACGGGGAAATTTTTTTCTCCTTGAGGGCTTCTTTAAAAAGTAAAGGCGACTTCATATGGCAAAACAAATGTTTGCAGCTTGTAATAAATAAAGGGAGGGAAAAAGGGAAGGGAAGGGATCATCCCCTTCGGATTGGTGTCTCCCCTAGAAGATCCCCGGGGGGAGACACGAGCATTTTCGAATACTGCTGCCCCCCCTCTATAAGGACTTGTATACAAAGAATTATTTTAGTCTTCGTGTCCCCTAGTGTCAATACTGGCCACTTATGAAGGAGAAGTATTTATTTGTTATCTTTCAAGTGTAAGTGTGACAAGACCCTTCATCCATCATTGTTATTCGCTATAGGTTATTTTTCATGTTTATTGTATCGTTGCATTTGCATAAAATTATTATTATTATTTATTTTATTTTTTTATCACTATGAACAAGCGTTTGACCAACATCCTGCCTGATGTTAAGCAGCGATGTGGTCTACGATGGAGCACACTTGTTCAGTTATTTTACTTATCTACCTCTACCTAATTGCATTACGGATAAAACTGTCTCTTCTTTAGTATTCGTTCATAGAAAAATTGAACAGGCAAATCAATAAAAACTATGTTATAGTTCGTGCATTTCATGAACGCGCGCGGGCCTTATATGTGTGAGTCGTATATGGACACGCTAGTTGACATTTCAAACGAACAAAACTGCCACACACACATCTAAGGCCCGCGCGCATTCATGAAATGCACGAACTATAATACCATTACTAAGCTGCTGACCGTATTGAAAAAAGATATGGATAATACCAAAATGTTACTCAACAAGCATGAAAACGGAGAACATGTCGCCAGCAAAAGGAATATTCGGAAAGAAAGGGATGCATTTATTGTAAATTTACAATTTCAGTTAAAAAAATGCACTTCACGCCTTTTAATCCCAAAGCGGGGTAGGCAGAGGCACTTGCTTAATAAGCAGGCCCACGGTTCGCCAAGCGTATTTAACCCAACGTGATAGGGGGTGAGCCCGTCGCCTTTAGAGGGTTCACACACCTTGTGATGTGCGGGTTTCATCACGATGTTGTCCTTCACCGTACGAGCCTTGCGTTGCGTACATAGGCTCTGATAAAGAGTCCGATTGCATTGATACACGTCCAGTACCGGACTCGAACCCGCGACCTCCCGGTTACAAGTCAAGTATCCGACCAACTGGATCACAGACGCCGTTAACAATTTCAGTTACTACACAATGATGTAGTGTACGCCATTTCATGGAAAAACTTCGTTAATAAAATAGTTTTTTTCCCCATTTAAGTACTTGTTTAATTTTTTAGGTGTTAAATCTCCCTGCGTATAGTATGAATAACAGATTGACAGGGGGTACACGAAGACTAAAATAATTCTTTGTATACAAGTCCTGATGGCTCCCACGTAGAGGGGGGACAGCAGTATTCGAAAATGCTCATGTCTCCCCCAAGGGATCTTCTAGGGGAGACACCAATCCGAAGAGATACAAATAACTAGTGTGCGCCCCGCGATTTCATTCGCGTAGTTTAGTAGTACCTGCATCCCAAATTTCAAGCGTCTAACTTGAGCGGTTTAGATTTTTCATACAAAAGTATTTTCCCGTTAATTCTCGTTCCCGTAAGAATTTCTGGAATTCCTTTCTTAATGCACCCTTACGGTACCTAAGTTACGCCCGTTTCAAATTTCATGTGCCTAAGTTTAGCCGTTTGGGCTGTGTGTTGATATGTCAGTCAGTCAGTCAGCTTTTCCTTTTATACATACATACACTTCACGCCTGTCTCCCAGAGGGGTAGGCAGAGACTACAGATCTCCATTTGTCACGGTCCTGACGTACCCCTTTCGCTTCATCTACATTCATACATGACCTCCGGTTTCGAGTACTTTTCACGCCAGCTTCCGCCAGGACATCACCAATCTGGTCAATGTATGTCCTTCTGAGGCGATCTCTACCTCTACCTCTGCCCATTACATCACCCATATAAATCTCTTTCGTTAATCGACTTTCATCCATTCTCTCCATATGCCCAAACATTTCCTTTTATATATTTAGATAATAACAAACATGTTCACAACCATACACACATTGCCTTCATACCATGTTAAGTAGTCAAAGCACTTGTGTTATAGCATTCAGACAACGAAATATACCTGCTCAAATATATATTTTTCTCTTTTAAATACATAAACATATTTATATAACTTTTCAATAGCAAATTTTAAAAATTCGCCGATCTTAAATGTTCGTGTCGTGCCCTTTCATTTGATACCACGCTTGAACATAATATTTGTAAAAAGTCGACTTTTTTCCCCACTTTCAACCCTCATAACTTTTGAACACAGGAGTGTTGGACGCCCTCATGCAAGGTGGACTGATGATATACGCAAGATGGCTGGCAGAAACTGGATGCGAGAAGCCGAAAACAGATTACAGTGGCGTGCAATTTCCCACTGAAATTTCATTTATATGAAAGCTGTGCCGAGCGATGGTTAAGTAGTTTTAGCGTGAAAGCGATACCGACAGACAGACAAAGTTACTTTCAAATTTATAATATTAAGTAATGCTCTTCAATCTCAAGCGTATGTAAACGCACTTGCTAAGAAAATGCTCAGAGTTCACCAAGCGTATTGAACCCAACGTGACAGGAGATGAGCCCATCGCCGTTATAGGGTTCACACATCTTATGGTGTGCGGGTTTCATCACGATGTTGTACTTCACCGTACAAGCGGAATGAAAAGCTCTATAAAAGAGTCCCATAATATTACTACATACATACATACACTACACGCCTGTCTCCCAGAGGGGTAAGCAGAGACTACAGATCTCCATTTGTCACGGTCCTGTCATACCCGTTTCGCTTCATGTACATTAATTCATCTTTTCATACATGACCTGCGGTTTCGAGTAGTTTTCAGTTGTTTGGATTATAAACACATCAAAAGTGTCTAGGGATCAAGTACATTTTAGAAGATTGCAATCAAGAATATATTTTACAAAAACTGAATTCATTCATAATTTATTCAAAATGTGGTGATAAGTCATTGATACAGGCATGGGGATTTAGTTAGGAGATCAATCCAGAAGATTAGATTTAATTTAAATACAGGTGCGAATCGCCAGGATGTGGAACGACTTGCCGGAGTCTGTGTTTCCTGCGCACTACAGTCCGAAGGTCTTCAAGTCGCTGGATGAATAGGTACCTTCTGAACAAGTGTGCTCCATCGTAGACCACATCGCTGCTTAACATCAGGCAGGATGGTGATCAAACGCTTGTTCATAGTGATAAAAAAAATAAATAAAATAAAATGTTTTTTAGAGCTAAAAATGTTCTTGATCCCTAGGCACTTTTGATGTGTGTATTTACGTCTTAAACCATCACAAAAGCCTTATACAGAGAAAACACTATTACGAATGCGGCATGAAATCACAGAGGTTCAGAGGAATTTCCAAGAGAATATCTTATTCCCTTATATTATGCTACGGAAAATTTCCCCTGTATCTTTGTCTACACGCTGTAGGTACGCTAAAAATGAAAATCTCAAAGAGAATTCCCAAATGCATACTGTGATACTTTTGCGTGTGAATACTGAATGCACAAGCAACGTGATTTTTATGTTAAACTAGTAGCCCGCGATTTCATTCGCGTAGTTTAGTAGTACCTGCCTCCCAAATTTCAAGCGTCTAACTTGAGCCGTTTAGATTTTTCATACAAAAGAATTTTTTCGTTTATTGCCGTTCCCATGGGAATTTCAGGAATTCCTTTCTTAGTGCTCTCCTATGGTACCTAAGCTACGTCGGTACCAAATTTCAAGTGTCTACGTTGAGCCGTTTGGGCTGTGCGTTGATATGTCAGTCAGTCAGACAGTCATTCAGTCAGCTTTTCCTTTTATATATTTAGACTAGTGGACGCCCCGTGATTTGATTCGCGCCGTTTCTATGTACTCTATTCACCAAGTTTCATTACCGTAAGTTTTTTTTATCACTATGAACGAGCGTTTGACCACCATCCTGCCTGATGATAAGCAGCGATGTGGTCTACGATGGAGCACACTTGTTTATTAGGTATCTATTCTCCCCAGTGACTTGAAGACCTTCAGACTGTACTGCGCAGAAAACACAGACTCCGGCAAGTCATTCCACATCCTGGCGGTTCGCACTATGAAAGTGGACGCACACCGTTTGGTTCGCGTAAATGGTAAATCCACCTGGCATGGATGACGTTTTGCCGTTCTCCTGGTTGTCCTATTGCAAAAACGCGATGGGGGTATTAGGTTGTGCAACTCCGTAGCAAACTCTCCGAAATGCACCCGATAGCAGACAGATAGGCTCGCAACCTTGCAGCGATGCCCTAGGCTTTGTAGCCGAGCATCAAACAGCTTGTCGTCACCTATGAGTCTTCTAGCACGCCTCTCTATTGCCTCCAGAGCCTCAAGCTGGTATTTTGCTGATCCATACCAGAGATGAGAGCAGTATTCCATACACGATCGAACTTGTGCTTGATACAGTGTGAGCAACTGTTCCGGTGTGAAATACCGTCGCACCTTCGAGAGAATGCCCAGCTTCTTGGCTGTAGGTTGGGCCGTAGCCTCAATATCATGGTATATATGATAACATCATTAGCACCAGCAATTTGTGCCCCGTTTGTAATAATGCTGTCTCCCACTATTTAGATTAGGGAGGTAAAAAAAAATATATATGTATGCATTGCAATGCAGCGCATATTATATATATTTTTTCCTCTTATTTATATATTTTAGAGCTAAAAATGTTCGTGATCCCTGGACACTTTTGATGTGTGTATTAATGTTGGTACATATTAATCTCAAAAAAGAAATATTTTATTTAATTCGCCCGAGTGTAGACCCGAACCCAATGTCCATCATTGGGGAGTCGCAGGGGTCTATAAAAATCCTAAAAATACCTTTAACTGGAATAAGTTCCAGTGTATAAGGTACCTGCCTGCCAAAGTACCTGCCATTTTGTTTCCTTGTATCTTTAATGTCAACGAAACAGGTAACCTGGAAGAAATCGCGATAAGGTCGCCTTTTGTAACCTTACCATTCTCATTAGTGTCCTTATATGTAATATCTTAGTATACAATAAAGTGTTCATTCATTCAAATTTCATCAACATCTGTCCAGCCGTTTTGACGTGATTCGGCTTCAGTAACGGCAAATTGATAAACTCCGTCGGCTTTTTTGTAAAAAGAATCATTGTACAGTTATGGACCCTTAACAGTTTTATTATAAGTATAGATGTAGATTGTATTAGATTTAAGGCAAACATTAGACGATACGTTTTGATCTCAGTTTTACCACAGTCATGATTGTGATTGACGGATTTCCTATCGTCTAATATAGTGAATGATGTTTGAATTAGTATTATCATTCCATAAATCATGACTGATGGAATTGAATGACGCTTGCATGAGCGTCTAAAATGTCTGCCTAAGCGTCTGTGGTCCAGTTGGTCGGATACTTGACTTGTAACCGGGAGGTCCCGGGTTCGAGTCCGGCTACTGGACGTGTACCAATGGGACTCTTTTTCAGAGCCTATGTACGCAACGCAAACGCTCGTACGGTGAAGGACAACATCGTGATGAAACCCGCACACCACAAGGTGTGTGAACCCTATAACGGTGATAAGCTCACCCCCTGACACGTTGGGTTAAATACGTTCGGTGAACCGTGGGTATTTGCTTTAGCAAGTGCCTCTGCCTACCCCTCTTTGGGATTAAAGGCGTGAAGTGAATTTATTTAAATTTAGATTATTTTCTTTAGATAATTAACAAAACCTTAAATATTCGGTTGGCAAATAACAGAATTTAAGGCACGTTACGATTTACGAGTACGCAACAAACTTGATAGGTAACAAATTATAATAACGACGGCATTCCGTGACTGTGGAAGTTCACTGCTGAATATTTCTGTTACCATAAAGCCGTGTACACACCAAACACGCCCACCCTACGCCTACGTAACGTCAGATTGGAGACACCGACACTTAAAAACAACAAAATATTTCTGGTGACAGTTCTTCGTTCCTTGTTCTGTCATTGATTCGGTTTTATGAATCGAAAATAGTGAGAACAAGGACACAAAAGGCAGTTTGTTTTTTTGTGACGTGACAACGTTTAATAACTCGATACTGCGGACTGTATGCACGGAAAATATGACGTCATTGTCCCGTTCCGCAAGCGAGTTTACTACTTCTACTGTTATGACGTTGCACCGTCCGTAATCCGACTTTACAAGAATTATTTTTTTTACTAAATTACATAATAAGTCAACTCGGGGACTAACAAGTTATTTTAAGCTCTATTACTTGGTAATAAAAGTCAAAATCAATTAAAGAGTAACTATTCGTTTGGGGGTTAAGTGGCTGGTGAGCTTTGTTTGGCCAATATACATTATTAACCATGTTTATCTACTACTATATTATGCATATAAACCTTCCTCAAGAATCACTCTATCTACTAACGAGAACCGCATCAAAATATTTTGCGTAATTTCATAGACCTAAACATATGGGTTGAGCCCCAGCAGGTTTCATGTCTCCCCCAGGTGTCCCAACTGAATAAAACTGTGTAAAAGCGGACTGTAAACTTGTGTATACTTAAATAAAAACAGTTGGCAGAAGGCCGTAAATACAAAATACAGTCGTGATCGTGGCGTGGCGGTACGGAGAGCAAGTATGTGGAACAACTTGCCGGAGTCTGTGTTTCCTGCGCAGTATAGTTTGAAGGTCTTCAAGTCACTGGGGTGAATAGGTA
>SJJU01004484.1:0-27668 GCA_012932125.1 Conopomorpha cramerella | reverse complement strand
TGGTGATGTCCTGGCGGAAGGTGGCGTGAAAAGTACTCGAAACCGGAGGTCATGTATGAAAAGATGTATGAATGTAGATGAAAGCGAAAGGGGTATGTCAGGACCGTGACAAATGGAGATCTGTAGTCTCTGCCTACCCCTCTGGGAGACAGGCGTGAAGTGTATGTATGTATTATATTACTAACGAATACAAAGTTGTATAATTTTAATAAAATTATGTGTAATCAAGGACTTTCGTAGAAATTACTGTGCATTCGGAGAATTACAACCAGTGTTATGTCGTATTAAAAAAAACACCCCGTCCATTGCATTTGCATGTGCATCATGCTACTCTAAAGAAGCATACGATGTATAGAAGTAGTAGTTTTAATACAATAAAGACCTTGCCAAGTTCTGCATCAATCAGTAAGCTATATTGTTTTGTAATGGTTTCCTTCTATAAGTGAATTAACTTTAGATACCTATAAGCACCTTTTTTGTATAACTTAGCAACAAACTATGGATCAAATGGTCGAATAAAAACATTCTTTTCTATTCTACTGTTAACAAAATGTATATATATACAAGCTATGGACGTTCCTTTCTTTTCAAAATTCTCTTCAGTCATATAGTTAAGTTGACGTCACAATACTGTCGTAACATTGATTATGGATATGAACTTTTTACAAAATAACGTACGTGAAGTATCCAGACCACGTCAGACTAACTTAAAATGGACGAAATTATAATCTACACAAACATTTTTGGTCGTGTTACAGGCCCCTATAGTATATTCATTGCATTGCCGTTTTTATTTATTCACTTCATGTTGAATCACAAAACACGGCAGTGTAGGTAACTTAACTGCATCGAAACAGCAATTATAGTACCTTGATCCCTAGTTTCGTTGGACGAGTCCCAATACTGCGTTGCGTTGCGCGGTTTTAATAACTGTAATGAAAGGCAATATATTATAATATGACAAACGTAATACATGCATTATGATTGTTATATTATAATGCAAGCCGCCGATTCTGTGGCCTTTCAGATTGATTTATTGTGCTTTATTACGATTACGACTTTATTATTATTACGAGTACACTTTTTATAATTGGTAGATTTCGGTGAAAAATTACTCAGATACCAAGAAGTATCGAGAAAGACGATTTGTGGTCCGCGGTTTTGTATGAAAATAACAAAAATAAATAAGACTTAGTACGCTTTTTGTGTCTAAAGCTAGGTTTTATTTTTATCACTATGAACAAGCGTTTGATCACCATCCTGGTAACTAGTTACTCAGTGAGGTAAACTCACGCAACGTCATTAAAATCATTTGCGATCAGAGAATAGGATTTTTCATTTATTAGATTATGAATTGTCATTTCTATGATTATATTACGTTTATATCAGACGTTACAGACTCGCTTAAAACTTGGAGCAACAAAAATGTGAACTTAGCTTAATTATTTGTGCTGAGGTTGTTGAGGTCAAGAAACGTACCGGCTGAGCAAACAAGTTACGTACTTAATGTTAGGTATGCAAAACGGACCAAAGCAAATATGCTGTTTCCAACAACGTTTATATTCGGCTAATTCTGAAGTAGTGTAAGAGAACTCGGCAAAACGTTGCAGGCACAAACCGAAGACTCGTGGGCGGCTACGCTTTACGCTACGATTTTACGTAGCTGCTACGGCGTAGATAATAATGCTTTGACGTAAAATATTTGTTATTTATTATACAACGTTTTAAAATAAATATACTAGCGAAATTCGAGAATGACACTTAGTTAATAACATACTGGTTAATAATAATAATAATAATAATAATAATACCTTATTTGTATTTTTTCATACTTCCTCTTTACAGTTACAGGTAAATCAGGAATTATGATTAAGTCGTTTGTGATTGTGTCTAATTATTCGTTACTATTTTTTATTCAAAACAAATGGATTCGTAATAGTGCGCCATCCACAATCACAATTTGATTTATAGAAAATGTTATACTATCAACTAAAATTAACAGATTTTCATTACTTGTCGACGCGAATCGTATAATATTATAACTAATTACATTGCAAATAGTTCAGATAATGTATCACTATTACTAGTGGTTATTACATCTCATTAACATTTGTACATCAAACTATTTTAAATGCTGAAACACCCAGAATATTTATTTACAAAAAACCGAAAAAATATAGGACAAGCCACTAGTTTTTAAGAACGGGTATAATAGAAATAACAAGTATTTCACCAGGGTGATAAATATTAAATAACATATTTTGGTTATTCAGTATTATAAATGTTCAGTTCGAGTTTCTAAAAGAACTGTCAAAAGTTAAATAAAGAAAATAGACCACTTAACAACCCTAAACACAATTAGCTCGGGCTGTTTCACAAAACATTGTGGTTAGCCATTTGTCATTGGGAGAAATATGAACTCTGTAATGGGACATAATTTTCGGCATGTTGTGTTGTTTCAGTTAGCAGTGTAAAAGGAATACGGATTTTTTTTAGAAAACTGTAAACAAGCTTTATCCTAACATCCTGTCTGATGTTATGCACAAGCGATGTGGTCTACAATGGAGCACACTTAGGGCCTTAACAATAATGGCGGAATTGCTATTTAGAAGATATACAAAGCTCAACTTAACTTGTCAGTTGTATGTCAAATACGGAATAACCAGTTCAAGTAGACCTGTTATAACCGTTGTGTAAGTAAAAAGGCGTTTATTGGTAAGGGGATAATTAATAAAAAAAAAATTAAAAATGTTTATTTTAGTACACACAAGACATTCCAGTAAGTAAACAAGACTTAATATACAAACAGTACAGGTAACTTTGTCACGGCATACATCCCTTGTAAGTGAGGTACAAATTAGTAAAGGAGACCTCACACTAGGCTAGGCTTGTATCGTGAGATCCCCTTGGGTAGAGAAATACACAGAAATATTAGTTATAAGTAAGCCCAGTCCTTTATAAGTAAGACTTGAAAACTTAAAAAATTAAAAACTTTTAAATACAACTATTCTAACCTTTAAATACAAATTAATAATTATAATATTAGATACTAGCAAATGCCCTGCGGTTTCACCCGCATAGTTATATTCCCGTGAATTTCGGAATAAAAAGTATCCTATTTCCTTCCCCGAGGTCTCTAGTACTCGAGTACTCCACGTCTGTATGTAATTTCATCGAGATCGGTTCAGTAGTTTCGGAGCCTATTCATTACAAACAAACAATGAAACCTTTCCTCTTTATGATACCAGTATAATTAGGTACCTATTTATTCGTGACTTGGAAAACCAGCAGACTATACTGCTAATTTACCCATAGTAGCTATATAAATTGTATCTGGAGCTGTTTAGACGTGATTTCAACAGAATCCCGAAGTCTCCGGAATGTGGTCGTCAGTATCCCAGAATGGGGAGAGTTGGCAACAAAATAGAGATGGATAAAGATATATCAGAGTCAAGAAAACGTGTGCGTTGAAAAGAGGCAAAAATAAGTAGACGCGCACGTCTCCGGAAAATGGCCCGTACGCCGAGAGGCAAGCAAAGCTTGGGTGGTTGTGGGATTGTAACGATAAAGATACGTAATGAAGGTGATACAGGAAAGTTGTGGCCTGAAAGAACATGTAGTGGTAATTATGGAAAAAGGTATGGTCATGTAGTAATGTAGACTTTAGTTCTGCCGTGGACGTACGCCGATCAAGTCAGTCAGAAATTAAAAAAGGTGACGTGACGACCCATATATATGATTAAGTTTTTCAGGATTATGAAATTCGGAAAGGCGTAATCTCTAGCTACCTGTCTGGAAAAATACATTAAATAAAAATATTGTCGTGGTACAGCGTGTTTCTGACTAAACTTCTGCGAGACGGTTTTATATTGCTTGCTTGAGACTCTATTCATACCCTTAAGTGACAAGGGTTGCAAAGAAAAAGTTGTTTTGGATAAAACCGAGTATTCGTTTGTTTTATAGATATTCGCGTCCAAAAATTTACAATTATTTAGTCGTATGTGATAGAATAAAAATATACACATATCAAACGTGTCTATGGATCAAGTACATTTTAGAAGATTGCAATCAAGAATATATTTTACAAAAACTGAATTCATTCATAATTTATTCAAAATGTTGTGATAAGCCATTGATACAGCCATGGGGAATTAGGTAGGAAATCAATCCAGAAAATTAGATTTGATTTATTAAATTCGATTTTTCTTAGAGCTAAAAATGTTCTTGATCCCTAGACACTTTTGATGTGTGTAGTAATTGAACATTATAAAAATAATTCCATGCTGATCTGGGCTGTTAACAGCGCATTAGCTGCATTTCTCCCTGGGTATGTCGTAGGTAAGCCAAATGGTGACAGCGAATAGAATACATGCGTCACCATCTCAACCAAACTTTTCCCGGCGACACCGAGGGAATCCTGGACGGACAGCAGCGCTCTCCGTGAGTTAAACCACAACACCAGTGCGATCTACCCGCTAAGCGTGGCGATTATTGCTATTTCCCCCCATGATCATGGGGGAGAAATCATTGGGAGAGATCCCGATCCAGCAGTCGTCGTATGGTTGATGATGGTGATGATTTCGTAGGAGACGACTGGAGATTTGGGTTATTTTACCTCATAACAACTTGTAACTGAAGGCTCTTATTGACATTCTTATTATGTTAAATGCAATCTAAGTGTCCTTCTAATTCTAAATATCTGTCCACCCCTTTCAACCCTTTAGAGAATTACAAACGTGAGTGTATGTATGTAATAGAGCTAAACAAGCATGACAATTCTCAGTAGCAAGTCACGAATAGCCGGGGTCTTTATGCTCGTGCGTGCATTAGCAAATTACTCGGCGGGGGTCAAGTCGCGCATGTCCCAAATCACAGACTGACTGCTCTGACTGAATACACTTACCCCTTTTAATCCTAAAGCGGGGTAGGCGATACACTAACTTGCAGCAAAGCATTTCCCTCTTAGTTAATCAAGCGTATTTAGGCCAAACTGATTGATGACAGAGATAGAGAGTGAAGTTTGTTGTTTATCTAAAATCAATAACAATTAAGAATTGAGGGTCACTTTGTTAAACTTTAAAAAAATCTTTAGAATCTGTTAATAGCTTGAAAACATAAAAAATAAAATTTGTGAACGTCAGGTAACGAAGTTATGAACCGTTAAGTCGGGCCCTCAATCCTCTATGTATGGATTCAGGGTCCACTATAACTCACTTACTTTACTAAAGATGCAAAACAATTTATGTTAATTTTAAAATGTATCAAATAGTACAATTCAATTGAATAAAAAGTTGCTTAGTCTCTGAAAGAGCTTACTTTGTAAGACATTTGAAACGTCACTTGGAAAGCGTCAAAATCACTGTACGTTTGTAAAAATAACAGAGAAAAACAAAACACATACGGTATACTAGTTCAATAAAACTTACTTATTAGTACTTAATGTAATAATGAGCCCATTAGTGGCTTAAAGAGATTGACACATCCCTTGTGATATGCGGATTTCCTCACGACAATTTTTTTTCACCATAATAGGTACAGAATATACTGTAGGACATGAAAATCATAACTTCACGCATCAAAAGTGTCTAGGGATACATACATACATACACTTCACGCCTGTCTCCCAGAGGGGTAGGCAGAGACTACAGATCTCCATTTGTCACGGGCCTGACATACCCTTTCGCTTCATCTACATTCATACATCTTTTCATACATGACCTCCGGTTTCGAGTACTTATCACGCCACCTTCGGCCAGGACATCACCAATCTGGTCTGTATATGTCCTTCTGGGGCGCCCTCTACTCACTCGGCCCATTACATCACCCATATAAATCTCTTTCGTCAATCGACTTTCATCCATTCTTTCTATATGCCCAAACCACCGAAGCATGCCCTTTTCAATCTTGGTCACTACGTCTTCCTTCAAACCGCAACTTTCTCTTGTCTAGGGATCAAGTACATTTTTACAAGACTGCAATCAAGAATGTATTTTACAAAAACTGAACTCATTCAGAATTTATTCAAAATGTGGTGATAAGTCATTGATACAGGCATGGGGAATTAGATAGGAGACCAATCCAGAAGATTAGATTTGATTTTAATAAATTAGTTTTTTTAGAGCTAAAAATGTTCTTGATCCCTAGACACTTTTGATGTGTGTGCAAGCAACATTGGTAGATGCATACAAAATAGTTGGGACTCGAACCCACAACTTTCGATTGTAGAGTCAAGTTACTCGACAATAACCCAAGCTGAGTATATGTACTTACTGTCTGTATAACAGAGAAGGTACATTTTATACAGTGAGAGAATATTAAAAAACTTTGCTTACTTTGTTCTACCTACGTTTTGTTATAACTTCTTGAAGGTAAACAATCTGGAATAAAATTAATATTGTGTGATGCGTAGGTGACTTACTTGATTACTATCTTTATGCATTGGAAAATCTTTTGTCCCGTAGGTATACGTTCTGGGCAATTGTGGCCTACGGGTAAAATGGCGGTACGTGAGTTATTTGAAATGAATGGACGCTCTATTGTATAATAGACGTGCTCCGGCGATGTTGCGGCGATGATAAAATGTACCATATGTGTTATTCAGCTGTATAAGTTTAATTAAAATCCGTTCAGTACTTTTTGTGTGAGAGTATAACAAATATTCAAACTTTCGCGTTTATAATAGGTATTATTAGGTGGCCCCGTAAACGGCCGAATATGAAATATAGACAGTAGCCACAGTACATTGTTCCTCTATTTCTATACCGTCTTTAATTATTATGTGGTATCCAAGACAAGAAGGCTAGCTCCCACCCGGAATCTAGCGCAGACGTCATTCATTGGGCACTCCTCTATTCTTGATTCCGATGTACATCCTGGCTCTAACAGGAATCAAAGTGAAATTATTCCAGAAATAATAACAACAAAGAAACAATAAACTGGGACATCAGGTAATATCCCTGATCCTGTACACCCTTACTAATAAAAACGGTGTAACTTAAACCTAAGTTGTTAAAAAAAAAAATACTCTTCACGCCTTTTAATCCCTAAGCGGGGTAGGCAGAGGCACTTGCTTAATAAGGAAATACCCACGGTTCACCAAGCGTATTTAACCCAACGTGACAGGGGGTGAGCCCATCGCCGTTATAGGGTTCACACACCTTGTGGTGTGCGGGTTTCATCACGATGTTGTCCTTCACCGTACGAGCGTTGCGTTGCGAACATTGGCTCTGAAAAAGAGTCCCATTGGTACACGTCCAGTAGCCGGACTCGAACCCGGGATCTCCCGGTTACAAATCAAGGATCCGACCAACTGGAGTTACAGTTTTTTATTTTTTTATTATCACAATGAACAAGCGTTTGACCACCATCCTGCCTGATGTTAAGCAGCACAGACAAATCTCTACATGTCAACGTACGGATGTTATAATTACGGATGACGGATGTCAAGATAGTAGAGCTCTTTAAAAGTTTGTACATTTTGAACGCTCTTATATCTCTTTGAAACTAGCAGTTTAATTATTAAGAACTTATATTTAAAAAGAGGAAATATTTGTATTTTTGTATATTAGTAGGTATGTAGGCTCTGCCTACCCGTCTTTGGGATTAAAGGCGTGAAGTGTATTTATTTTTTATTTTTTTTATTTAGTAGGTATGTTTACTATGAATAGCTCAAATAGTACTGGACGGATAGCGATACTTAGAAGAAGCCGTGGGTAATACCGCGGGGCACAGTTAAAAATAAAAAGTATCATATTCCGAGACGTTCATCTAAACCCAAAATGGGATACCCTAATATACAATGTAGATTACTATTTATTAACATGTAAATTACTTGTCGTTTTGTACTAAATATTACTTTTGAAGCTATTTAAGTTTTATAAATGACCCAAAACTTTCTCTCCCGCGTGTACATACAAGCCATTGACCTTTTCAATAGTAAATACTTATATCCGTATATTATAGTCCCGAGAAACCAAAGCAACAGTGACTGAGACTGAGTATGAAAGAAAGTAAGTAAAAAAAAAGTGCTCAGAATAATCTAATAAAATACGACAACCTTTTTCACTTACACCTTGTGGCCTCCGGAAGCAAGGTCGCCCGAAGGTCGGGCCAACATCTCACGCTCTCTATGTACATAATATGTGTGTATGTGCGGCTCGAGTAATGCCCTTTATGTTTTTATTCCATTAAAGCCCCAAGCCGCCAATGTGGAGGCCCACGGTACGGTCGGAGTGGCTGTCGTTAACAAAACTTATGGCTACACAGTTACCAACTTTTTCTTCCCATACTCCGAGGCAGCGGACACGTGTACTTACACAAACATTTGACACATTGATCTTCAATTAAATGAAACAGTAATACAGACTTAGTTTAGCTTACATTGGTTTAATCTATAGTTATTTTGTACGGCCCGTATATGCAGGTAATAAACTTTGAAAGGTGCGCAAAGATCTTTCGTTGTAAATTTTATTTTCGAGAGGGGAAAACTTGGCGAGTCAAGTGTACCAACGTTACGTTTCATATTTAGGGAGTCGGCAGGTTACTCTCGGGGGTGCGTTTTTAGGGTAGTTAGAAATCTGTCGGATAATAGCGGCGCGATGTGATTAGGGTAAGTCGGGAGTATGATGTCACTTTGGTATCTCGAATGAATGTGGGTAGGGTAAATGTGTTGGAGCGAGAATTGACAAGTTGAATTTATTGAACTTTATTTTTTATTGTCTTATACCTCCATCGCGCTTTTACCATAGGACACAAACACAGTTAGTCTGGAGGATTTCAAGTCACGGGTCGTAGACCACAATGCTGCTTAGCGGTTGTGAGGTTCCCTTAATTGTATAAGTGGGACATGATTGACAGTTTCTTTGTTTGAAAAGGCACCTAAAATACTGGACAACTACACTATCTTCGGGGGACATAGGCTATAGATATTAAATTACATTTATTATCACATATGTATACTATATTTAAAAATAGGATCATTGTTAAAAGTCCAAAAAAATTACAAAACTGAAAATACGTTGATTACGTGGGGCATATTACATTATACTGATGTGCTACAAAAGAAACTAGACGAGAAGAGAAAAATGTGTTATTCTCAGTTTATCATAATTATGCACGGAGAAAACAGAAAGTTTTCTACAAATCAATAAAGTAAAATATTCTTATATGTAATTTTGCTTCGTTACTTACACCCTGCAATAATAAGACTATAATATTAATAACTCACGCATTCCCCAATTGTGATGGGAGGGTTCATTGCAAAGCCGTTTCATGACCTGCAGTCGTAACATGAATAGCCAAAGCTCTCATCACACGACTTACCCTACGTTTCAGAATAGAACATGTTTGACGTATATGCGTCTACGCTGGTTATCCCGTATTTCATGAACAACTGACCAGATCACCAGACCCATGTCACATAGAAGCTTGACAAACTGGAGCGGACCGAGCCAGGGCCAATATACTTCAGGGACCTGGTAAGCAGTCGAGGGAATTTTGAACGCTTGCGTGAGTTTGCTAATCGCTGGCATACAGAGTACGAAGAACACATCAAGCCTGAAGACGCGACGAGGACCCAATGCAAATTCTCCAAAATCTGGTCGTCATGCCACTAGATAGGGAGAGTTGACGACATAACAGGGATGAATAAAGATAATTGTATGGCGTTTAACGTGTGCGTCGAAAAGAGGTAATAGCAAGTAGACGCGCACATCTCCAGAGAACGTACGCCGCTTGGGTGGTGGTGGTCTTGACTCTGAAACACCCATGTCATATATGTTTTATTGTGAATGTTTGGCCGGTAGAAACGTAGGGTTATAGACAGACTGTCCCTTTATACATGTGATAGGTCGACATTGTATGCGATATCTTGAAAAAATAAATTAATTATCTAACTCGAGCTTACAGTGTCTCACTAGAATAAATTCTTGTTATTGTTAGGTACTAACAAGTTGTGATTGGTACAAGTTATGTTTGAACTTTTTACATACAGAAATACAGTAGTAGAACACAAGGCTTGTTGATAGTCATTCATTTATGATTTTAAAAACAAAAGTAAACGTTTATTTCTGTAGTCATTATATAAATCCAATAGGCTATACCTCTACATCTACAGTCGCTTCGAGTATTTTTATACCGATAACTACAAATTTTGTAGCTTTTCAAATTTGAATATTTAACGACCTTTAATTATTTTTGTCTAAAAACAATCCCTAAATAAGTCATTTCAATTTAAACAGCCGTTTGTAAGAATATCTAATGATAGTAACGTCATCATAGGTACCTTCTGAACAAGTGTGCTCCATCGTAGACCACATCGCTCGCTTAACATCAGACAGGATGGTGATCAAACGCTTGTTCATAGTGATAAAAAAAATATAGCACGATCGCCCTCGAGTCTTTGTCTTGCTACACCGTGTTACGACCAGAGACTCCATGTAAGCGACCAATACAGTAATTCGTCCCGCCAGACACCACCTGCGTCTCGGCGCCTGCGTGAGCGACATTCTAATACCTAGCCGCTATTCTTGACCGTCTCTGTGCGTTTATTTAAAGCTTTATTTCTTTACCTATAAGGATTATTTTGGAGGGACCGTCGGTTAATTATCAAAAAAATATAAAAAATACGCACCCATAATTTCGTTGGATGTATTGTTGGTAACTTACTGGAATTTGATTTGATAAAGTAGGCATTAGGTATTTTCTGTGGCGTGCGCAGCATTTTAGGATGGGGTAAGCAAAAAACATAGTTATAATAAACGCATAACTAGCCTGACCGGAATCTCACCCTCTAGCCTCCCCAATTTCCTAAATCTTATCAAATGTACACAATCTATTGACATAAAGATTTATAAATACAACTTACGCCATCTACTGGAAAAAAATGAGTGGGTCTATCAGTTAATTATATTAAAATATAAAATATACGTACTAATAATTTCGTTGGATGTTGTGTTAGTGAGTTACTAAAGTCTAGAATTTGATTCGATAAAGTAGGCATTTGCTATTTATATTATTGTTTATTAAGAGGCCCATTATTGAAGTGTTTTGTTAGATGAACTAGTATGTACTCCATGAACGAGCTCACAATAACTAATGACGTATTTGAGAAGAAAATATTACAGCTAAAATAATATTTTATAATAAAAGTAAAACCATAGTCACCCTACAAATTAGTGGAATGGCTTGGCCGGCCGTCCGGGCCGCAGCTGCACAAAGTTACCAGTAATCATTTTGAGCCCTCGTCTACAGCAATATTTTACAATCGGTGCTTATGGTTCCTCTCTCCTCTCTAGACAATATTTATGCGGCCTTTATTATAAATGAAGACGGGCAAAATTATAACTGACGTAGAATAGAACATTCCGCCGACAAAGTTTCCAAAGGGAAACAGCTCGAGAAGAAGTGGTTTGCTTTTAGTACTCACCTTTAGAGAAATTCTCAAACGAATAATATGTAAAATTTCCCGAACGAAGTCTTCGGTAACCGGTAAAAATATTGACTTTCAAGTTTAAAAAGAAATCCTTTTAGCAATGTTGAAAAATATGAATTCAAATAAGAGATACCACTTTTAATTACGTTGACAGAAAGACGGCTTAGCAAAATAATTTGTAGAGGCGACAGGCGGGTATTCAATTAAATTTATGCGAGTGGCAGCCGGATCCAGGATGAATGCGAAATACCGGAATACGGTTGAAAGTGTAGCGACCCTGTGACAGCGACACTGGAATGCAGTTCCGGGAGTACCTACCTAGATTAAAAAAGAAATAGCCTGTCAGATTGCGATAACTCGTTCCTAACGTCAATGGCATTTCACCCCAAATGACGGATCTCATTGGGGAAGGCCCTCGTCCAGCAGTGGACGTTATGTGGCTGATGATGAACGTCAATGAGTCTGTTTGAAAAATCTACTTAGCTCATACCAATATATACATAAAACAACGTCGCCTCCCGCTGTCTGTCCCTATGTAGGTATGATTAGATCTTTAAAACTGCGCAATGGATTTTCATGCGGTATTCTTAAATGCTTAGTGATTTTAGAGCAAGGTTTATATGTGTAATACATACATGTAATAGCAGAAAAACACTGTGGATACTGTATACTAACAATACATTTAAAAAAAAATTAACAATATTTGCCGGGTTATCTAGTACATTATAAACATTGTAGGTACTAATGACGGCAAAAGTGCTTGGCTTTAATTAGCGAAAAATTTACTCAACTTATGGAATCATAAAGCCGCGTTGGAGTACCCTATTTTTTTAAATACATGTTTATAGGAAATAGCGTTGTCTCATCTGGGAGGTGAGGATCATCTTAGTTTTAGTAATTAAAAAATATCTCGGTGATAAAATACCTCTATATGAAGTCTTACACAACTTTATGTGGCCTTATGTACACTTACGTTTATAATTTAGGGCAGTATTCTGGGTGTCGAAATAGTGTCCACTGTTAATGAGTCATGGACTATACCTACTTATCACAATCCTATCTTGACATTTTCTCCAACTCAGTCCCGACTAATAAACGTTACTGGACCGAGGATATGAACAAAGTAATTTTAGAATGAGAAGCTTTTGTAGGCATGATCTCTTCTTACTTTGCCTTAGTCCAAATTCGGGATAACACATACATTTTATTGTAAGTAGCAGAATACATTCATGCATACGCATTATCTACATTGTGATCCATATCTCGCACATCAAAGAGGAATAATTGAAGGCAATGAATTATTGTACACCATGATTTTGCACCAGCTCTAATTCTATTGGAAAATTAAACGATCTGATTGGGCTTACAAACATATCTCCGTAGCTCAAAGGCCATAGCCCAAGTGAGCTTGCCTTCGACGACACAGCATTACCCCTGTTACACTCTCAAGCGGAAGGCCAAGCTAGCAGTCAGCGGCACAGACAGGGGGGCAGCCAAGCATCCCGGGATTCAATTACAGCGCCCCGTCAATATCAGGACGCCGCGCTGATTGTAAATTCAACATTAGATTTGTCACCAGGGCTATCGAGTAGCCAGTTAGTAACTATGAGGAGGGTGCTACTAGCGTTTCTCCTTTGTCTACCACAAAGGATTGACCGGTGCTTTATGCCTGTCTTACATAGAGGGTAGGCAGTCTACAGACCACTAATGATCACTGTCCTGATAGAAAAAAACATATTTATACATATTTTCATTGAAGCTCACCGGTGTCTCGAACTTTTCACATCACCTCATCTTCAGCAGAAGATCACCGATCTAGCCAATGTAATTTTTCTGGAGACGCCCTCCGGCAAGGTGAAATGAAGACTTCCGCAAGGTGGCTGGCAGAAACTGGATGCGAGAAGCCGAAAACAAATCACAGTGGCGTGCGATTGGAGAGGCCTACGTTCAGCAGTTGTCGAATATGACATGACAATGACCTCTGAAGTGGCCTCTAAATAAAGAGTAAATAAATAAAATATTTCTGACGTTGTCTATGAAACACGTGACTAACATAAAAAAACGCACACCCAATCTTAAGAAATAAACTCTGCCGGAAATGATGTAGGAGTGGTGCTTAGATTTTAAAAGATTTTAGTGATGGTAAATAATCCCAATGGCCCATAGACTAAGACCCCAATAATACTGGGGGCATCTTTTAAAGAGCGTACTTTGAGACAGTTAAAAGTACAATATAGTTAAAATATTACTAAGATGACCTTTCATTTGTTTAAATCGTAGCTCGCGGTTGGCTATGCCGCCATTGGCCTAACGTCACGGAAAAGAACATCCGTAATCTTAACACGAAACGCTTGTTAATTGGGTTAAAAAAGCTCGTTTTTTATTATTCTAATGCCACACATGAACTAATTTTGTAGGCATGCATTCGGCCAAATGCCTCGTCAGTTACACAGAAATCCTCAATAAAACGTATAATCCACTTTCTTGGCTGACCGTAGGTAACCTATCTCAGCGATCTTGGATCGGAAAACAATAAATAAACAAAGGAAAATAATAAACTGTACATCAAAATTACTAACTTGCACACCTAAAAAGCCAAAGTTATCATCAGAATGGCAATTAGGCGACGAAATCAGTAATTTTGTCGCTAAGTCAGTATTTTGGTTAGGTTAGGTTAGACTTTTTTGATACACGTTTAAATACTATCCATAAACAAAACTTCAGGCCGAACTGAAGATCTAGGGTACCACCACACCCTTTGTTAGCACGTGCGACATAGAGATCTGCAAAGCGAACGGATCCGTTGACATTTCAAATGATAGTGTTCAAACACCGAACGCCGAGACAGCCCGCGTTTGCCGTATGCACCTATAACTGCTTACAATACTCACTACACTAGTCAACAAAGCCCTGTCAAAGCAAGGCAAGGTTAAGTCATACTGATGGTAGATTGATATTCTAGTGGATCTAATTACCTACTGATTGATATCAGTGACTGTCAATACCCAGTTGTAGTATGAGGAAAATATTATTTTTTAATGTCGAAAAACAAATGTAATCAATTTCTGCTAGGTAAGGAAAATTGCCTTGTGACATTGAAACCGGTGGCCGATGGTCGACAAATTTCCGAAACTCAACAAACGTCTGCGTCATAAACAATTACATAAATATATGTAAAACTCAAAGTTCTGTCTGATTCGTTTATCGCCCGTTTATGCCCAGCACAAATGCAAATCAAACACTAGAAAACTGAAATTTTGCACAGGGGCTTTTTTATGATGTTAACGCGAGAACAGATTTTTTTTTCAAAATTCATCCCTAGAGAGTTACGGTTCTAAAACTTGACACTATCGTATGTTTATATTTTTATTAGGTATATATTTATAATATACTAGCTGTCCCGGCAAACATTTGTTTTGCCATAATAAGTTGCCTTTGTACCCCGTGTATTGGGAGAAATACAACTGGGAGATCCATAAAAAATAGATAGTAGCAGATTCTCATACCTACTGAATACGCATATGAAATTTGGTAAAAATCGGTAAAGCCGTTTCGGAGGAGTATGGCAACGAAAACTGTGACACGAGAATTTTATATATTAGATAAAGTTTCATGGTTTTATCTTTTAAAATTAAGAAATCCCATACAATTTTTCAACCCCTATTCAACCTCTTCATCCCTTTTTTTCGCAATAAAAGGCTTTCTCAGGGTCTATGTCTGTGCCAAATTTCATCAAACTCGGTTGAGAGGTTTAAGCGGGAAAGCCTAACAGACAGACAGACAGAAAGAGTTACATTCGCATTTATAAAAATAATAAAATTAATAAATACACTTCACGCCTTTTAAACTCAAAGAGGGGTAGGCATTTATAATATTAGTAGGGATTATTTTTATTTATTTTATTTTAAAATCTTTATTGCAGAATAATACAATTGGCGGACTTAATTCTAAGGCATTTTCTACCAGTCAACCCAAGTTGTGGTAAAAAGTTCTGTGTGCAGTAGAGAAAGTAAACATAAAAAAACACAAAGAATTAAAATACAATAATGGAACTAAATACGTCACATACCTATAAATAATCATACACAAAACAAAAAAGACACATACATAAACAACACTTACATTAAACGACATAATTTAAATTCACATACAAAAGAAAAATATATAATAAGGGAGAGAAAACATATGGGGCGTTCAATTTTTTAATAAATGGGCGCGAACTTTTAATTTAAAAGATGCTAGCGACGGTGCTTTCCTAATGCTTGTGGGTAGAGAATTCCACAAGCTGATAGCCGTCACCGTGAAGGAATCAGCCATGTAGCCTGAACGGTGCTGGGGAGTACTAAGTAGCAGATTCATTTTGTATGCGAAAATACTGTAACTTGACCTGAGTAGCGTGTCATTGTAGTGGTGTCAAATGTAAGTAACGGCGTATCATACACAACAAACACAACTAGCCGTGTGGTGACGGCGAATAGAATACATGTGTCACCTCCCCAGTTAAATTTTTCCCGTCATAGGGGTCGTAAGAGGCGACCGAGGGAGCTCCCCAGAGGACGGGCGGCAGCGCTCTCTGTGAGTTAAACCACAACACCACTGCGATCGCCAACCCGCCTGCCAAGCGTGGCGATTACTGGCATTTCATCCTAAATGACGGATCTCATTGGGGGAGGCCTTCGTCCAGCAGTGGACGTTATGTGGCTGATGATGATACACAACAAATAATATAATGTTATACCCAGACGAGAGGTCAACATAGACAATGGTTAAGTAAGTCATTCAATCAACAATCGGCGAAATTTTGCCGCGCAACGGTTGCTAAACCAATCACTATTCACGTAGAATGTTTGTTACGCCAGTCTATTGTTTACAGGCCTCCATTATGGCAGTAATGGCCGTAGGAGTAATGGTCTAAGGCTGTTGCGTTCACAATAACGCGACCCTAAGTATTTAGTATGTGCTGAAAGCAAGCAATATCGTTTGTTGGACGATCGAGATAACACATGCCGAAGGAGCCGGCATTGTTTGTGGCGTTACGTGAGGGTTTGTTCTCGGGTGAAATTTGAATGTAATGTTATGTACATACATCGTTGTTTATTTTTTATGTAGTCTCTCTGTTGTGCTAATGCATAGAAAAGACCTCGACCTTTCCTTTGGAAACCTAGGCAGGTATTCTAGGGCCCAGGTTGTCCCGCTTTCTTCTTTTGTGTCCGTCATTAGGAACGGAATCTTTAGAAACGGATTTTTTTTATTTTACTGCTCTACTACCTACATGGTGTATGTTTCACAGATTAAAGTACAGTCAAGTTTTATAAGTAGTCGATTACTCAATATTATTTTAAAATGTAAGTTTCAAGTATCGGGTTAGGTACTAATCCTAATAAACGTGATAATTTTGATGTTTGTTACTCTCTCAGGGAAATACCTGCCTACCTACGCTGCTTAACATCAGGCAGGATGGTGGTCAACGTTTGTTCATAGTGATAAAAAAATACCAATTTACGAAATTGAAAGGAAATTTATCCTAATAAATATTTTATTTGTTACAACAAATCGCGGGAATAGAGTAGTAAGACAATATTATGATCATAGATGTAATATTTTTCCAATGTCTATGGACAAGACATTTAGTTCCATGAATACTGACCCACAACTGTTGCATGAAAGTGTTAAATAAATGTCCACTTCCACTTTACTTGCAAAAAGACACACCCACCTACTTGGTAAATAGTTTTGAGGCACAAGTCGATAGGAACATGTTATTTTCGTAAAATAAACCACGTAGTAAATGTTTCCACAAATTAAAGTGAATGTGTGTCACTCTGGAGAAACGAGCGTTCAAAGCAAATCGAATGTGATCGAAAACGGCGGCAGCGGCCGGCGGTGGCGAGCTGAAAAGTTTCTGATTGCTATGGGAGGCGGAGGCGCCGCCGCCGCCACCGCCGCCGTCCCGAAAGGCGGGAAATATCAAATAGCCAACCTCTTTCCTAGGCAGGAGAAATAAAGCAAAAAAAAAACATCTACCAACTGAAAGCAATGTGAAAACCCACATCTGCGCCCAAAAATCTGTAACTTAGGTCGGGTTTGTCACGCGTCTCGAGTCAACGTCGAATGCTTATAAATGTAAATTGAGGATTCCAGTGTTATAGTGCATATACAGGGTGGAAAAAAGTTATGGGCCCTGGAGGGGAACTATTTTAAATCCTTTAGTTAGCTCATTTTACTGAAAGGAAACATTCCTTTATTTTTAAAAAGAAACAAAACTGCATTGAAACCTTTTTAAAATTTTGCTAGTATCAACCGGGAATCGAACCGACTAAAAATTTAAAATTAACCAAATGTTACTAAACCTTTTGTTAAATTTTGAAGTAGCTGTTTTGAAAGAAGAACAGTAAGAGCGAGTAAGTGTTAATTTGACCCAAGGCGGTCAACTCTCTTCATTCCATAAAATATCCCCGTCAACACACTTAAATAATAAAGACCAGATTATATTAAATGCAGAAATGAAAAAATCAAACATTTTTGCCAAAAAGTTTTCAATGTACACCGATGTTGGACAACTAGTTACAACTGATATTGTTCAGAAACGTTGTGGTAATGGTTACAATTTACAGGGCTGTTTAGTTCAGCTTACAGCCGTGTTATAGGAGCCACAACTGTACCTACATCGCATCTCGCTTCCAAGGACGTCAACTTCGCTCATAAATAAAGTTGTGGAGTGCCTCTCGACGGTACTCGAATCAGACGAGACGAGACTCTCGCTTTGACGACCATACTCGGGACCCGTCCGTTTGACATCTAGACTCGCGTACTGTCGTTTGTTGCTTCCACAACCCGATTCGAAGAATAGCACAACTTTTCAAGGGACTACCGAACGCCGAATCCGTGGCCGGACTTTTCGTGAAAATGTTATTCAAAGAATGTAATGTCAAAGTTAACTGGTGAATAGACGCGTGTAAAAGTTCTGCAAAGTATTTTCGTGGATTGTGTACTCGGGATTTGAAAGTGCTGAAGATTGTAGTGTTATGTAACCGGCAAAGTAGGGCAAACAATCTAGTAGTGTTCATTCGTATTGCTTCTTATCTTGTTAGTGGTACGTGCATATGACAAGCTTAGCAGCAACCATAACGCGGACTTAAAGATCCTTTTTCTTCTTGTCCAAAAAAAAATTTTTTAGTGAGTAGCAGAACCTACTTTTTAACAAAAATCTTTTGTCAATAGGTTGACCAGCCTATGTCATCAAATACACAACAAATATATTCTAGTGGATGGCCCGTAATTTAATTCGCACAGTTTTAGTATTTATTTCTACAAAAAATACCAAGTTGTGGTCTCTCGTCCCCGTATGAGGTGAATTTTGAAAAAACCTTTCTGATCTCACATATGTACATATTATAAAAGGAACGCCTGGCCTTGAGCAAAATTTCAGTTTTGTAGGGTCAAGGGTTTGAGCTGGGCGTTGATGAGTCAGTGATGAAAGAATCACGCAGGTTGATGTACTTATTAAAAAAATATATTAACGGCTGCACTTTGGCCCATCGTGGGTCACTTCTGGCACTGACTGAAAAATGAGTGCTGTGGATGCAAACCCCAACTTAATGCTGAGTTAGCTGCCTTTTTGCTGCATCTTCGACTTGCACGTCATTTTTTTTTGTATTTCTCTCTTAAGCAGTAAATAGCTTGTCTATTTTCTGTAGTTTTGTATTTTTTTTCAGTCTTTCGCTTCTAGCCAAATGCTATTAAACACTTCTCGAAATAAATGGCTTAATCCAAACGTTGTTAAGGTACGTAATGTCTTATAAAGAAATAGAATAATAAAATATTTGTCCCAAAGCATTCCTCCCGACCCTGTACGTATATTCATTTGAAAAATATCCAAGCATTTTCAAAAGGAAGAAATTAGGTACAACGTCAAATAATAAAACTAACTTGCATCGTAGGTAACTACCACTTAAAACCTTTGAAGACCTAGTAAGGTGAAGTGCTTATGTAGCACCTAATCAGGCCTGGAGGTAATACTGCAGAACGACCTGCGCTGATTGGATATCGATCGGCGATAGCGCCCTATTGGCTCTCAATGCTGCTATAGAGCTTCAGGAGTGGTGGATTTCTTTTGCTCCTGCATTCATTACTAAGCATCTTGGATGATGTCAATAGATTTCACCGCAGTGGCAATTGATTGATTGGAACTTTTAGGGCTACGATTTGATTGGCAGAATTCATAGAAATCGCTGTTGGTTGGTTTCCACCGTCAATGAGAGTCTTTCCTGGTTTTCCATGTTCGCTTTTTAGCCTTCAATCTTATTAAAAGTCAATCGCTTACGAGGCACTTTGACGTCATGACAGGATTGAATGTGATCGAAAACGTCAATTAAAGAATACGCAAACAATTTCAAGTACATAGACGAGACAAGCAATCGCTTCAGCTTGTACGGTTTTTGGCTCTTCGTAATACTTTTAAAGTACCGCAAAAGCTGTCCATGTTTTTAAAGTTAATCACTCAATTGCAGTCAGTACATCCTCTTTGGGATTAAAGGCGTGAAGTGTATTTTTTTATATCTACTAAGGATACAAATTTAATTATGAAACAAAGTGAGATACATAACACATATATTTTTGTCTTCTTTGGAAATAAAAATGACAGACAAACCCCATAGTCTGGTACCCATCGTCCGATTATCTGCACGTGTTGCTGTTGATAAAAATGAAACATGAGATAAATTCTATTATAGTACACAAGATTTATTGTGCTTGGAAACCTTTAAACGGGAAGTAGTGTATGAAATATACCAGTGTTTCAGAAATAAGAGCGGAGGGTATACCGTTCCTTGCATTTCATAAAAAAATTCAAAGTTACGTTACGTACAAAGGAAGTACATAATAAAAGACAAACAGCAGAATCGGGCTCGGTTATTTGCTCCTTGTGTAACGGGAGAAAACTGCTCAGCAGACCGTATTCTTAACTATTGTGATCGTTAAGCACAAATAGCCAATACTGAACAAATGTGAGCTGAAGGAAATTCACGTTTTACGAAATATCGACGACCGAGCAGAACGCCTTTATCAAAGAAAGGTCGCTGATACTATTCTTTTACGTGCCATATTTCTAGGTTTATTGATTCATACATCAGTAAAAGATATTCAATGACAATGTTTACAAAGGCGAAAACATGTCAAAAATACAATGCGAAAATATACCCACTCTGAGCAACGAAATAACAAAAGTCAATATATGACAAAATCAGACAAATAACACTTCAACAATCTCAAAAGCATAAATAATAAAACATGGATTAAATTGCGTAAAATGCGTACTAAACGCAGTCTCAATAATCAAACAACGAAACACTCACAAAGAAGTCACAAGGAAACTACCACCTCTAGCGTTAAAAGTTTCCGCACAAACTTGGCGTATTGTTATAAATCTATTTTCCCACACATTGTTGCTTGGGAAGCTTGAGTACGAGATATATTTGTCTGCTCCTGAACCTCCAACAATATCATTTCGTGAGTTGACGTACCATGAAATACGTATTGAATGACTCAGCGCAACACAGCAACCGAAAAACAAACGCCGGGGCTCCTGTGCGCGAGCTAAGCTAGTTTATTGTCCTACAAAACTGAACTTTTTGGAGCCGATAACCTGATACACTAGTATAAAATACACGTATTTTTATTTAGTGTATTTTTATAACAGTGAAAATTAGACAAAATTCAATGTCAAGTGGCTAGTCACTTTTTACCTGTTTTCACGGACTAGTCTTTCACTTTATAAGTGGTTATATGACCAAGTGGGTGGTTGGTTTGTGGTTGGTTAAACTAACTTGAATATCCAATGAACACTAGAGGACTTTTTAAATTATACTCAGTCAATAAAAAAATCTCGTACATGAACTGTTGTTTTAGGGGTTAATAATAAAGTTGGCACCTACATATGTAGGATTCTCATCAAATATGGGAATTATAGGCGTAAAAATAGTTATATACATATTTTTTGCTAGGAACCAGTTAATTTCACCCTAAAGTGTAGTTTTAGATCAATTTGTCTTGACTTGTTTTATTCCCAAGATATTTACTCTCGCCAATTTCCTCGCTTCTGCTGGTGAAAAGCAACAGCTCAAAGATTTTTCGTACTAAAATGGAACCTTTTCGTGTTGTAATATTTTATCCCTCGAAATCGTAGAACTTCTTTTGCAGTGATTTGATGATATTGCACTTTCTCGAAAAAGAAATAGGGCCGAAGAGAAAAAAAAACAAGATGGATGACTAGTCACGTGTTAGAACGGGGGAAAGATGCAGAGTAAGGTCCTCCATGAATGCCCGATTCAGAGTAGAGGTACAATGAGGTGAATCGACCTCTCGGAATTATGTTTGGAGCACTTCTAAATTATGTCGTGCGGTCGCCAGCTATGGGGAAATATTATACCTAAATGTTACAAGTTGCAACATTTTAAAATTTGGTACATGACTTACCTTTCGTTTGCTCCCGGCATCATGTTGTAGTCTTCAACCTCCACGTCACCCATGTGTGCAAAGTAAACTGGAAAGAAAAAAACGATTTTACTAAATTGCAAGATTCGGAAAATGAACAGCACTTTCCAATATTCTGCTAACGGTTCTTATATTTGAGAGATTCCAAATTAGCTTGTCTTCGGTAAATAAAAGTTGTGCCAGTGTTGATCACTTTGTTAATTTGTCAGACTAAGCTTCAATCGCTTTAGCGATCTTTTGAGTAATTGTGTAAAAGCGAGTTATGAAAGTGGTACGCCATGTTTGTTGCTGGCGATGCCGGCGCCGCGCAGCGTCAGCCCATTAGTCATTGGAAATAAGCTATCATTTGAGGCGCCCAACTTTAATTATGAAGCATATTCTGCCTTCCAGCTCACGGCCGCGTCGCGCCGCCGCCACCGCCCCGCTCCTCTCCATTAGTGTCTCAGGGAAATGAGAAAAAACGTTTACACAATAACGACTTGAAATAACGTTGATGTAAAACGTCATCAGTTTGCTGGCCGCGATAAAAAAAATATTTCGGTGAGCAAGAATACATTCTGGAATAGGGTGTAGCTTGTACTAACATATTACAAAAAGAAGTACATATGTAGGTACGCAACATTGAAAAAAGGATTAGCTGTCTTTTTACTACTGTACGTATGAAACAAAAAGATCGACGAGGAAGTAAAAGCAAATTTATTCAACTGCCATCGCGTAGCGCGGCTACACGCTTTGGCTCTTTGCATTGCACGTCTTCAATTCCCAAATGGAGCTCTATTGAATGGCCCCAAAGTTCTGCGTCGATTATCAATTCGGCTCGTTCCGGCTCGTCTGTCCCGATGTCAATATTAATTTAGTTTGCGGGCAGCGGAGCGACGCGCGCGGCGGCGGCGGCGCTCACTCCGTGATTTGTCGCCTACCGCCTCTGCCTGCGGGTAGCGTGAAGCGATCGCCCGCTCGAGGGTAGCAGACACGCTCGGCCCACAGGCGACGGTGGTAGAAGCGGCGGGGCCACGAAGGGTTGCTCGTGCGCGGCATACGTAAACGGCGAGGGGCAGCCGTCTATACCTAACCCCTTCTTTGATTTTCCGCTTATAAGTCGCATTGGAATTTATTAACTTATTATACTAATAATGTCAATATTCACGCTCGGCATACTTTTTACGGGGTGGGGTGGTACCCGTACAGTCATTACGCCTGTCTTGGCACGTTCTTTTTTTAATTAGAAGTCTAGTTGGATCGGTGTAGGTACAATGTTTTATATAGAAAGTCATTTCAAGATCTTTTTTATAATGCTTAGGTAGGGACGTATAAAAGTTCGCAGCACAGAGATAGGTGAAAAAAATCTTGGCAGGTAAGTCAGAAAAGTTTTCGAGTAAGTTGTAGATTCTCACCCTCTTCGGAGTCTTAATGTGCACGTGCGCACCTCCCCGAGAAAAGCGTAAAAGGAATTTACGAGTTGGAAAAAAACTTTTCGGTACAATCATAAGAAATTCCTAATAATTCACCTGACAGAGGCACAATTTGCACTAATAAAAAAAAGAATTGAAATACCTTCAAACAAAGCCGATTGGAACAAGACTTAATATATTTTTTTTGTCTTTCGGGTGTTCGTAATTCATTCGAATAAAAATTCGATTTTGAGTGCTGCGAACACAAAAGAAGATCGACAAGGGTGAGCTATGTATATCCGCAGCGAGTAAAGTATTTGGACATTGTGGCTGCAGGTTAAAAGACGAGAAACGTTTATTATTATCGCATTTTTTTGTAAAATTATCCCAGTAGTTAATTTGTTGAGACTAGATTACCGATTCCGTTCTTAACCTTGAAGGTCTTCAAGTCGCGGATGAATAGGTACCTAATGAACAAGTGTACTCTGTCGTAGACCACATCGCTGCTTAACATGAGGCAGGATGATGGTCAAGCGCTTTTTCATAGTGATAAAAAAGAATACGTCATTCTTTAATAAGACTTATCTGTAAATATCCGTTCTTATACCCTTATATATTATTCTTTTGGTCAGATTAGTATTTTGTGGTTGTTCATAGATAACACCTAATGTAAACGGCCCAAACAAGACTATGTTGCTGAATTAAACGTTTCCTTGGAATCTGGTGTCCCATTTTTGTCTACATACTCTTAAAAACTACGGTTACTAATTTTCACAAATCACTTCATATTTAAATCCAAAAAGTAAAGAAATACATACAATACAATCATAATAATAATATTGCAGCGAAACGATCTACCCGCGGTACACATCATTCCTTTCGCAACGGAACTCGTTAAAAACGCATCCGTAACATTATCACAATGATTCTGATCATATCCGTCATGGACGTGGGGTGACTAAGAGTCGTATTCAAATTCCACTCAAGTAGATAGGGCAAAGTCTTCCATTGTAATAGTACTTCGGATAGAACGGAATGCTGTTTTTTTTGTAGAGTAAAATATGAAATGTAGAAGAAACACAAGTAGCCATGTACCTCTATAGTAGAGATCTGGAGATCTCTCCTCAAGTAACGTCTTTCTCACTCTACTACTGTTTTAAAAAAGGGGCAAATTATAAAAAAATATCGAATTTTGACATTGTTTTAAAATATAGAGTACCTGAATCCGAAATCCTTAATTTAACTCTAGGTAGAGATTTTCTTAGATATCTTATTTTGAGAAAAAAAAGGTATGGTGACAAAGACTGAGTAGGGCATGGTTCGGTGGTTGGGACACATCGAATGCAGGATAACGAAGGGGATGTACAAGAATGTGGTAAAAACCCCTGTGAGTAGGTGCCGTACTAAGGACATACCTTGATCAGATTCGCAATTTCCTTAAGAAGGTCTGCGTACTGAGTACCCGAAACAGGCGAGCATGTATGAAGAGATGTATGGATTTGGAAGAGGTGAGAGTGATTTTCCAGGATCGTGACAAGTGGAGGTGTGTGATCTCTGCGTACCCCGCAGGGTCACGATCATGACGTATTTGTATGTATGTATGATAAGAATACTAGTACGATGATTCTAGACAACAACATGCAACATGTAGCTCATAGAGTTCCCCCTTCACGTGGGAACATAACAGTCTAAGAGAATAATATACAAAGCGAGTATCCATTTCACAGGTATATCTTACTTAAAAGATATATACACAGATCTTAAAAACTTTACGTATGAGATCTACTGTAAAAGAGACAAATACCAGATCATCTTGTTCTATTCGTATCTAAATGTTGTCCTTCTATTATTTTTCAGCCGGAAAGCATCGTTGTGCCGACTTATTGAGTATAGTTGGATAGACTTATTGAGTATAGCCATACACAAACGGTATTGGTACACTACGCGCCTAATAATCCCTTCAACTATTCGAATATCCTTCAGGAAACCTCATGCGCCACATAGTGGTTTAATATGTAAGTTTAGTAGTTTCTATTTAGGACCATAACCATAACATACCGAGATGTTTAAATTTAAGCGTTTTTATGACATTGCATTGCGAAAATTTGTTATATATGAAGTCCTTCGCTGCATCCTATATTAACTTAGTGCGTTCTGTTATTTCGCATTTTCTGCCTCTGAAACATAGCATGAAACGCGCCGTTAGTAAAGATCCGGCATTATGGATATATTGCACCAGAAAAACTGTTAGTTTATAATATCATGGAGCAAAGTAGGTAAGACCGTTTGCTTTTTAATGATATTTGAAGTAAGCATAGCCAATAATATGGCAGTAGGTATACTACACAGACTTAAATAAAGAGGAACATGAATTCACCGCAAAAGTAAAAAAGAAAATCAACGCGAGTAAATTCGGAGAGGTAACATTACCATAAAGACACCTCTCCAGCCTCGGTCGTAATCATTTCTGCGCGCGCGTGATCGCCATGCAAAGTTGCCTTCAATTCAACGGGACCGAAAAAGAAAAAAAAGTGTCGCTGGATAGTTCATACTTTTTGGTGCGAAATGGTAAAAAAATAAAAATACTCACTACCTATTATTAAAAAAGGATGTTATGTCAAAAAATTACAGCTTTTCTTTTTAATTCTGTGAGTAGGTAAGTTGAGTGTTTCTTTAAACGTAGAAAGCGAAAGGAAAGTCGATGGTAATCTTAATTTTCATTGAAAGAGAACATTTTTAATGGTTTTCTTCTTAAAACGATGATTACCTCCGTATTCATAAATGATCAAAACTTTCACTAACTAGTTAATATCAAAGGCCCAATTTGTCCGTATTTGAAAAAAAAATGTACTCTAAACTATGTATGTATGTAATGCATACATATGCACGTATGTATGTAATGCATACATATGCACGTATGTATGTAATGCATACATATGCACGTATGTATGTAATTAATACATATGCACGTATGTATGTAAATACATTAATATACCTAATTATTGTACACACATTCATTTTACATGCAGGTGACACTTGGTATACTTGCATCCATATTTTGAAGGTGTTATTTTTCAATAGCTTTTTTAATTATGCTCTATGAACAAGCGTTTAGACCCCTATCCTGCCTGATGTTAAGCAGCCATGTGATCTACCTATCTCATTTTAATCCGTTGTTCATGTATTTTAAATCCCTACTCTGCGGCCGACCGTCACGCAACATGCAACACACAGACGTAAAAGTTTGAGACTATGTAATAAAAGTTCCACTTTAAAACTAGTTCAAATTGTATTAGTTTCTACTATATTATGATGCATGTAATTTTCTACATGCACAATGAAAACAATGTAAGCAGATTTCTCGCTACAAAAACGTTGGAGAGGCTTGGCATGTGAGGCGGGAATTTGGAAAATTTTATTCAGTATATTGTAAAATCGAGCGTCGTAGCCCAGGTACATAGGTAGGCATTCAATATTTTGCGTATGGAATGAAATTTCGTCGGCATTTCCAGGGGATATTACTTATATCTACCCACCCACCTATTAGATTCCCGCGTAAGTAAGGGGATGTATTATTTTCTGGTGAAATTTTTCATCGATTTCCTCTCCCCAGGGTCGTCAAGTGGAAGATGTCCCCCACTCCGGCCGACGGCTACGACGCTGCAATCTCTGGACGACCCCTGTGATGGACCGGTTAAGGGGCAGATTTGTTAAGGCGAAGTTCTGCAAGTCATATTTTATACAAAAAAAAATTGTGACTAAAATAGTACTAGTTATGCTTTGCGTGACTTTGCAATTAGTAAGTGTTCAAGTCGTTTAAATGTAATAGAATAAGATTTTTTATAAAGATAATTCTAATACGTGACTCTGCTTACCCCTCTTTGGGATTAAAAGTTGTGAAGTGTATTTCTTCTTAATTCTAAGACTTAATCATAATAACAAAGTGGATTTACCAAACGTTAGGTAATGAATAATTAAGTTCTAAGTAAGATCTGAATACAGAATATTGTACGGTGTTTACTTAGGCTACGTCTGCGTTGTTTTTCAACATGACGCTAAAAATAATTCCTTTGTATTATTGTATTAAAAATAGTTTCCTTCGTAATATCAACATGATTAAATGACACATGTGTCATGCACTGATTTAAAAGATTGTTATATAAAGCTTAGCAAATCTATACAAATATTATGATACCATCATATCTACACACATCAAAAGTGTCTAGGGATCAAGTACATTTTAGAAGATTGCAATCTAGAATATATTTTACAAAAACTGAATTCATTCATAATTTATTCAAAATGTGGTGATAAGTCATTGATACAGGCATGGGGAATTAGGGAGGAGACCAATC
>SJJU01004483.1:0-25421 GCA_012932125.1 Conopomorpha cramerella | reverse complement strand
AAAAATAAAAATAATAAATACACTTCACGCCTTTAATCCCAAAGAGGGGTAGGCAGAGGCACTTGCTTAAAGCAAATACCCACGGTTCACCGAGCGTATTTAACCCAACGTGACAGGGGGTGAGCCCATCGCCGTTAGAGGGTTCACACACCTTGTGGTGTGCGGGTTTCATCACGATTTTGTCCTTCACCGTACGAGCGTTGCGTTGCGTACATAGGCTTTGAAAAAGAGTCCCATTGGTACACGTCCAGTAACCGGACTCGAACCCGGGACCTCCCGGTTACAAGTCAAGGATCCGACCAACTGGACCACAGACGCTCAATTTTATATAAATGTACTTACTTAACATGTATTTTCATACTCTACCTCATAACGTTTCCTAAACGCTCCCTATTCTACAAGAAGGCGAGCGGCAGCCATCATTAAATTCTTCCGATGTCAGTGCGTTAATGACGACGCGGGTTTCAGCTGAAAAACATCACCAGAATCGAGTTCAGATCTCGACTCGAACTAATAAAAGTAGTTGAGGCCACACATGTTCTTGTGGACACTTCGCTGGAGTTTCCGCCAAGTTTTTATCGATTGAACCAAGTTGTGCTTCAACTGTGAGCAGAACGCTTTGGTCTAACTACATTCCGTGTACCCCTTTTACTTGAACTGAAGTACTAGGGCAGCATGACACGCAAAGAGCTCGCCTAAGCGGGACCGTCGCAAGGGAATATGACCCCAAATGAACGTTTATACAACGCTCCCGGTCAACAAGTTGTGTACGCAATTGATCCTAGAGGAACATCGGAACTTTCTCTCCGCTGTTCTTTATTGGGAATCATTGAAAAGTTTCCTGTTTGTCTGACGTCGCCTTTTTGCACCAAGAAGCACAAGTTCCCGCTGCTGCGGCTTGAATCGATATCTACGTAAATAGTACTAAGGATATGCAATGAATACCTTTATATATATTACTAGCTGTCCGGCAAAACATTTTGTTTTGCCCGATAGGGTGCTTTGTACCCCGTGTATTGGGAGAAATACAACTGGGAGATCCATAAAAAATAGATAGTAGCCGATTCTCATACCTACTGAATACGCATATTAAATTTGGTAAAAATCGGTAAAGCCGTTTCGGAGGAGTATGGCAACGAAAACTGTGACACGAGAATTTTATATATTAGATAAAGAAATTTCGTGTACCTTACTGATTAGGCTAAAAATGTTGTGGTAGATTAGCAGTGGCGTGCACTGGCTTTTACGACAAGGTAGGCAGTAATCCCCAAGGATTGACACCTATGTATAGGTAACTTGTCTTTACGAAATATAAGCTCCTATCTATCTACTCGCTTACAAAGCACAGGACCTTCGTTAGCCTATTTCGTGAGTACAACAAAAAAAGATCTAGCAATAACTCTATTATTAGGTCGGCTAGCCAAAATACTAAGGTAGGCAGTATCTTTTTGCTTATATGGTGTGCACGCCACTGGTAGATTAGAACCAGGAGAAGGATAAAGTATACTTTTTATCCCCTTTTTGTGGAACGCGTCGCTATATAAAAGCTGATATGATTTGTTAAGAAATTTTAATACTAAAACTACGCGAATAAAATCGCGGGGCGTCCACTAGTTTTAAATTTAGTAAAGGCGATCTGATGCGCAATTAATATATTCTGTGTGCAGTTTGTAATTTAGTTAGGTTAGATTATACTTGATGTGCGATTAAATACCCAGTTAACCGTGGACGGGACCGAGCTTCGCTCGAAGTAAAAAAATCGATTATTTTCGTTCGATTTTTTCATAACCCCATCTCTAGTTACTTCAAAACCAAAACGTCCCCCGCACCATCCTACGTATAGTATAGTATTACTACTCGGCAATAGATGTCAGTAAGAGTAGTATTAACAATTTGAGCAATTTTTCATGCCCGAAAACACGGTTGGAAAGATGTTTTCTAAAAATTAAACCTAGCTAAGATCGATTTATCGCCCCCAAATCCCTCTACATACCAAATTTCATGAAAATCGGTGCAGCCGTTTCCGAGATTCCAATTATATTTATATATACAAGAATTGCTCGTTTAAAAGATTAAAAGATTAATGAAAATAGTTTAGAAACTTCTTACATAATTTATGCAAGTACTTATACAGACATTTACACACCATAACCCGGGCAAAACACAATGTTTGTACACAAAACGCAACCGTAAACACAGATCAAAGTCAAATCAGTCCAAGTCAGTTGCCCCATTACGTTGTTAATCACCAACAGATGGCGTTGTAAACTATAAAATCTACGATCGCCAAATGATAGGTTACTCGAACGAAGTATCGATTCCGCGGACGTCTCGAATGAGCCGTCAGTTCGCGTCTACGTGACTACTTCCAGATGTTTACTAGTCAGTTGGAACATCAAAGACATTCCTGAGGATCTCTGACATTTTCTTCGTACAGGCGAACGGGCTTTGGTCGCTACGAGCCATTGTAAGATGAACTCTGTGTTGATTATTGACATTGTTATACCGGTGCGCGTGGAGGCACCGGAACGTATCCTGATGGGAGTGTCAGGATGTGGAAACATACAGGGCGACGCATGTAGGACCTGGACGGTGCCTGCAGGAGATCGTCAAGGACACAAGGGGGTTGTTGCGGTTCCTCGAGGAGCTGGGGTGGTTGGAGTGGCGCCCAAATCACGCACAATAAGCAACGTCGAGCTGCGGAAAAGACCTATATCATCTACTACTAGTGCGCGTATAAAATGTTTGCAAATAATACGTAAGTCCTATACAGTCAAGAAGATGAACATTTTATTTATATAATTAGACTAGTGGACGCCCCGCGATTTTATTCGCGTAGTTTCAGTATTAAATCTTCATACAAATTATAATACCCTATATATGACAACGCGACCAACAGGATCGGGGTAAAAAGTATGGTATATCCGTCTCCCGGTGCTAAGCTACCTCCCCACCGAATTTCAACCAAATCGGTTCAGCCGTTCTTGAGTTATAAATGGAGTAACTAACACGACTTTCTTTTACGTATATACACACTCTCTGACGAACTCAAAATTGATTAACTATACAAGTACGACAATGTTTATATTTAGAATAGGTGAAGGTCAAACACGTCTTAGATATACACACATCAAAAGTGTCTAGGGATCAAGAACATTTTCAGCTCTGAAAAAATATAATTTATTTAAATCACATCTAATCTTGTGGATTGGTCTCCTACCTAATTCCCCATGCCGGTATCAATGACTTATCACCACATTTTGAATAAATTATGAATGAATTGAGTTTTTGTAAAATATATTCTTGATTGCAATCTTCTAAAATGTACTTGATCCCTAGACACTTTTGTATGTGTACAATATGTAGGTAAATATGGTAAAAAATTAATAGATAGGTAAGGGATAATAATATTTCGCTCTCATATTATTAAAGATAGATTAGATTCATCATCATCATCATCATCAGCCACTTGACGTCCACTGCTGGACGAGGGCTTCCCTCAATGATTTCCATGAACATTTGGGGGGAAATGCCAATAATCGCCACGCTTGGCAGTCGGGATGGCGATGACATTTTGGTTGGCACTACGATCGACGTCAGTGTGTAGGATTACAAGTCCAGTTGTTTTTGGTCTGAGGGTTTAATAAACAAAAAAAAAACAGCTCTATTAATTTATGACAAAGAAATATTATGATGTCAACGGGGAATTTTTTTTTTTTTGACGTTTTTCTGACAGATTTTCGGGAGGTAAACTGTCATTACTGACAATGGGGAAGAAAACGCGAAGCTGGATGTAGATGGCGTTTCGTACGCTTAACAGTGAGGCAATCTGTCAAATGAACTTGTAGTGACAATCGATTAACCAATCGTGTTGTTTTGGGTCAAGCTATACTAGCGCCATTAGTTCATAAGTTTTCTTCCCCATTGTTGCCTCTATGAAAATGCCTCCTTTCGTTCTGTTTGGTACCTGTCCCCTGTCTACGTTTGTCCACTAATTTTCTTAAATCCTTCCCTTTTGTTAGCATTTTGCCCCCTTTTGGGAGTGTGCCCTCTTTTCATTTTCAGCATTTCTAAAACTGTAACTAAGCATTCAAAATGTCGTTAATTTATTTTCTATTTGAACAGTTAGCTTCTTCTCCCGAAAATAATATTTATATTAGCTCCGATTTTGTACATAAAAGTTGATGTCAAAAAAGAGGGCAACCTCCTAAAGTGGTATGTAAGTAAGGATTACTAAAAAGAGGGATATCTCTAGATACTAATTACATGGGACTCACACTAATTATTGAAGACGTGAGAGGATGAAGGAAATATACAGACCAAATTGGTGATGTCCTGGCCGAAGGTGACGTGAAAAGTACTCGAAACCGGAGGTCATGTATGAAAAGATGTATGAATGTAGATGAAGCGAAAGGGGTATGTCAGGACCGTGACAAATAGAGATCTGTAGTCTCTGCCTACCCCTCTGGGAGACAGGCGTGAAGTGTATGTATGTATGTATGTGAGAGTATGAAGGTGAAATGTAGCATTTTTGGTTTTGAGTTTTTTTTATTTTAGTATACAATAATGATGACTACGCAGCCCCAATAAAACCAGTAGAAATAATGGTACTTGTGGCCTTCATCCACTCACGTCTTCAATTAGTAGGCAAAAGTTCAAAGTGGGCAAGTAACGACCCTTATTTTGCCTTTATCCCACTATTAGTTATTTCGTTATATAGTCCATCTCTTCCCCTTTTTCTAACGAATCACACATTGCTGGTTGCATTTTTCAGTATTTTCTTACACTAAAAGTCAGTACCAGCATCGTACTAGTTAGTACTTATCGTAGGAATATTATATTGGAACCTAAGTAAAAAGAGAATAAATAGGATAAAATTGATATTTCCCGTCCAAGTTTCCGTAACTTGGCTAACTCCACCATGGTCCAGCCATCCTGACTAACATTTCGTGTAGGGAATCAGTGAAAAATGCAACATGGTCCAGCCATCCTGACGCACACATACATTGTGTGCGTCAGGATGGCTGGACCATGTTGCATTTGGTTTCGTCTTGCCTTAACTTCTGTAATCGATTGCGATCAGTGAAGCCAGCTGGACTACCTGCTACTATTTGATAATTTGAGGTTTTTAGACAGAAAACAAATGACGGAACAATGTAGATCACAAGAAATGTCATCTACATTGTTGGACCGCTTTTTTGCCGACTGTACAGCTGCTATCCTACTACCACCCAGGTCCTACCTGCCTCTCGGCGTACGGGCCATTCTCTGGAGACGTACGCATCTACTTGCTTTTGACTCTTTTCAACGCACACGTTTTCTTGACTCCATATAAATTATCTTTGTCCATCCCTGTTTTGTTGCCAACTCTCCTGGGGCATGACGACCACATTACGGAGACTTCACGTCAGGTCCATGTACAGCTGTTAGTTGGTATCAATTCTGAAAAGTATTCACTTCCGTAATCCCTAGAAGGGGGCGGACAGAACCTTAGGATCTCAAAGACTCTTCGGTCACATTTAGCATAGTAAGGAGTTAAGGATGTCAATAAGGGATTTGAGTTACAAGTTGCTAGCTTGTAGCCTGAACAAACCAAAATATCCAGATCCCATAGTCGGCTCTTACGACATGCCAGGAAGAAAGGAATGCATTCTATTTACATCCCAGGTTAGCATTGGATGGAAAAAGTATTAAGTGTCTCAAGAATTGGTATCCAAGTGATAAACTGTGCGTGGCATTATCCATTGCTGGCGCAGACGTCCAAATATTTACCAAAGTGTAAAAACAAACGTCAATGGTTGATAAACATCGCCTTCCAGTTGCCACTTAGGTACTAATTATGACACTACTAAAATGAAACCTGACGGGACATGGATTGTATGGTTACTCCTTCACCTGAAGTATGTCCTGTAGGGTAATAAATGTCCCATGCATTATCCAAACACATTTTGGAGGCAAATCGCACTATGTCAAAAATCCTTGAAAAAATGCAATTCAGTATGGCCGTATTATTCGTATGGTAGTTTACATATTACACAATCTACCCCAGGGTAGATATCCCAAAAATGTGCGTTCGATTAACCACCCTACACACATACAATAGAAAATTTTATTTATATGAGCAGATTCTTGGACGCGTGTTTTCCCCACTATGTGGAAGAAGGGCCACCCCAGTTCTTCCACGTAGTCCAATTATTTTGTCAAACTGATTTGACCACGTGGAGATTTGTTCCTTGTGGTCAAACTAGTAAAATGGTGCACACTATATTATTATAGTGTTGTTATCTATCAAACTGTTTTAAGTACAGTCACTGTTTTGGTAAAGATTACCAAGCAACTATTGAATTCTTTATGTATGTATGCATGTATGAAACTTATGTACATGTACCTTCTTCTAGCAGTAACATGTGCACTGACTGATTGGTTTGATTGTACTTTTGTACATTAAAAATATTATACAGGGAGGATCATTACATTAATTTGACAACGAGAAACAAATTTTCCACGTGATCAAACCAGTTTGACAAAATAGTTTGACTATGTGGAAGAAGGGATCTTACCTTGGGGTGGATTTTCTATTTTTCTAATCGGAATTAGCCGTTGATTCGATATCGATCAGTCATCCGTGAATCTCTATTTGTTCAGCTTTGTGTGACTACGTACAATTACGTAGGCATGGCAATACAATCTGCGATCACTGATTCTGATCCGATGTAGTGAGAAAAATAATGCTCGATTAAACAGATTTATTTTCACGGACACTGGTCGGTTTCGAATCGTACGCAGTGTGTTAACCCTTAATCAGACACGGTTAGTTATTTTTCAGTTGGATTTTGGACTCTATTGACGTTTGTTACTCTAATTACCGACTCCCACCACATAAATCCGGGTGATGTTTATCATAAAATCTACCTTTCAGTGTGCTTTAATGTGAAATTATTGTTTAATGTTTAAATAGGTATGTGTCCTGTAGTGTTACAAACCTTATGTGATTATTCTCGGAACTCTTCAGATAATTCCAGTGAAGACATTTAATAAGGTTCAAAGTATGTGTTGGTCAAGTGGGAATATACTATTAAGGGTTACTATTAAGCCTTTGTTTGATTAAGGGTTAACGTTCGTTGTTCAGATTCAGACAAGTTCAGACATTCGTAAGCACATGACAACATACGACACGTTGAATTGCATTAGTAGAAATCCATGGATATCTATTACCCGTGTAGGAAATATTTCAGGACCAATCACCGGAATTGAAATAAAAATGCATGTTTTTTTTTTGAGGATGAGCTCAATTTATTCGAAATAACAATGACGTCTTCAATGCCACAATACTCCATGAAGTAAGAAAAGAAAATTAATGAACATCTATAAAAGTTAATGATAATTAAGCTAAATTTATTACTATTTTTACAATGTCATTATGTTTTGTTTCTTAAACCACAATAACACTTTTATCTCTGCCCTATAAGCATTTAAATGATTCAAGTCACACAAATCTAACAATTAATTACTAACTACATAGTTTTGTATGGTTTATTTTGCTCGATATACAAATAATTTTCTCAATGAGACGCAAGTGCCTAGTCGCTGAAACGAAAGTACTTTTAAAAACAAAAAAAAAACGTCAAAACTATATAATACTGAACCCGAAGCGAAAAACCTTAAATTAATTTGGTAATAAGCAGTAGCTTCTTTAGACAACACGTCGGAAATAATACAACATAGCCTACATACATATATTTAAATATAAAATCAACCATACAACACACCACAAGCCGTTAATCCGAACTAGGTACAATAATTATTAAGGAATCTCCATAAAGAAAAGACGAAAACGTAAAAATCTTTGTTCCTTCATCGGCGATTATACCAAACCAATTATTATTATTTTTCCATTAAAATTCTATTATATTTCTTAGCTTATTTCATATAGCTAAATTTATTAAGGGGCACAGAATTGATATGTTTCCGATGCACGGCGTTTGTGTGATACCGCTCACTTACAGCTAACTTTTCAAGGCGACACTAACCCCTACAGATCTAACCTATCACATGCGGCCCAATGTCACGCCTCTACCTTCCAAACTTCACTACTCGATAGAACAGAACGACCGAAACAACGCTACAGAACCAACGTGAAACATACATTAAAAAAAAGAAGTAATTAAACAAAATAAAAACATACGATACTCCTTCGTCGCAACACAAGAGAAACGAAACACGGTGTCAGGGTTGTGGGGAGTAAAACTTGTGAAAATTTAGCGTGACATGTAGCCGATTGCATTATAATAGTAAACAGTAGAGAGGAATACAGAATAAATGTCTCTATGAAACCGCTCGTTTATTTTCTAAATTACACAATAATATTATACGATGATATGTATCGAGTAGTCCCAAGCAAAGGTCTCGGCTAGCTGTGTCCGTAGCCAATGGACGTCTCTTACTCGCTACCTACGGTTCTTGGACGGAATCATGGCGGTGGTCGTCTCCCGCGCTAACATCTCGCCGTCCGCCATCTTGCTTTCGGACGCCATCTTCTTTGTTGAGAAAAAACAAAATGGCGCTCACATCTCTACTATGCGCCATCTTGATTTCTGACCTCATTGTCGATGGAGCAGTACCGAAGACAAAATGGCGGTCATACGAATTGTCACTCTACAAAAAATGGTTGGAACGTTATAGTAGATATTACTTTTTTTAACACAAAATTGAAAAATTTCGTTGCATTAGTATATTTTTTTTTCACTACAACAGCATTGGGAGAACGACCACCGGAGGTTTGGGAGATCTCTACATTACACAATTACTTACCTACATACGAAATAGCATTATATTGAAATAAATAAGTAAACACTGACTTAGCAACTATATAATATGAAAAACTGACATGAATTAATTATGATAAGAAGTCCAACTTTTTTTTTTTTGTTATCGGAGTTTGTTACAACCATTAGCTGTTTGAGGTTTTTGCTTTATTTTTTTAAAGAGCTCTTTTTAAAAAGGTTTTGAAATTGTCTTACAAAAATTATTAGTCCTCGTACAAGTGTGTCTACAAAATACAAATTTGGTACGGTCTGAGGTTGATTAGTATAAATTATTTTTACATATCCTTTATTCTTTGGTCTATACGCCGCGACGTTCTGTACGATGGTTAAGTGTGTAATATCACTATAAACAATGTATAAAATTTTGCTAAGTCAATAAATTGACAAAATTTCTATTTCTCTTTATTGACTAAGATATTTTTTTTTTCATAAGAATACACTGCGGAGTCTTCGTGTGGCCACACCGCGGGGTGTGTGTCCACACCGCGGGGCGTGGACACGCGTTGCTTTTACCGGACAGTCTGTTTTTTTTTTTTTTAATAATAAATCTGTCACATTAAAATTTTACAAACCTTATCAAGTCATTAATAGTCTATAATATGCTGGGAATTTTATTTTTATTTTATTTTATTTTTTTACCTTTTTTATTGCTAAATCGTACCGATGTGGTTGGTGTAATTCACAACGTCTCCGCGTTTCAAGATATTAGTAGGTAACTTAGTATCCTGTGATAGTCATCTAGCTAAAAATAAAAAATATATTATATTAATATATGTATCTTTATGTTTTTTTTTTCATTCATCTCGTTATTTATATCTAAAAAAAAAAACAAACATCAGTAGACTTATTATGTTCGAATAATTTCCATTTAGATGATATTAATGTAACTATGCAGATTCTCTACAATATATAACCTTACGATCTAGAGTCATAATCATAATATTACTAACGATTACACAAAGTATGTATTATTAACTACTAGATATTTTTATTAAGTTAGATTATTACCTACCGAGAAGCTCGTCAAAGCATGCAGATAGTATAGAATAATTGTTTCACTAATAATAATAATTAAGACAGGGCGCCGACGAGCAGTGTCGCCCGTCGGCCATCTTACATTACAATATATTGATAAATACATTAAATTTGATAAGGCCAAGGATAAATTCTCTGGCGGGTACGCGTCGGGCGCACGCGCACCACGCTCCGAAGCCACGATCGTTGCGATCAAAATGAAGAGTTTCTGTTTAAAAAAAAACAATGGTTGTCTGCAAAGTCGGTTTACGGAGGGTAGTTTGACGCGACAACGTCAAACATTGCAGTAGTAGTACACTCGCTTGCGGAACGGGACAATGACGTCATATTTTTCGTGCATACAGCCTGTAGTGCCGAGTTATTCTACGTTGTCACATCCAAAAAAAAATCCGTACGAAACGTTTCGCGCTATCTTTGACAGATTGTTTTTTTTTTTTCAGAAAACTCATCATTGATCAAGTCGCCGACGGCCGCGGCTGCGGGACTCGAATCCCGATACCCACAGTTAACTTAAATTGGGAAAACAAACCCTCCTATACACATTTTGTAACACATTTCATCGATTGTTACGACGTGAAAAAGTGTAGAAAAAACGTAATACGTGGAGTTCAGTTTTTTACTAGAGCTTGGTAATATTCATATTTAAGCACTAAATGAACTCAAAATTCGCTATTCGTAGTCGCTGATCGAGCATTGTCGTGTATAAATAATATAGGAGGATAGTCTTGCGGCCGTCAGCTTCCGAAATTCGAAGGCACTAGGAAAATAATTTGCATTGTCTCGAAAAGTAAAAAGACATAAGTGGAAATATAGAGTTAGAAAACGATAGACGTGGCAAAGGAACGTGATCCGCTGTCCGGCACCGCCTACTGAGGGTCACACGTCCGGCGCCGTGTCGCATTTAGCACACGACTATTTTATTGCAGTAACTCCATCTAAGTTATATTTAAGAATTATTTATTGAAAGGATCGAAAGACCAACACTAGAGTGCCAGCGCTTTAACGAGTGATTCGAACAATTAATAAAAAATATTACTAATAAGTAATAATAATAATAATAATCATAATAAGAAAAGTATAAAGGTAAATATAATTTGAGATAGTACATGAGAAATTCCATTTTTTTTTTATTTATTAAAACACTAACATTTTTTACGAGGCTTAAATTATAAAAAAATATCGTAATCATTAAATACAACTTCATTTAAAACCATTCAACTTGAAATATTAGTTAACAAAACGTAATCGTTCTATGAAGGGCACCTTTGGTTTTTAGCTTATTCGAATGAGATATTCAATATATTCTAAAATTTATTTTTTTTTCTGTTTATTACACACTATTCCCATAACAAATCCTCTCGATAGTGATGAATATTATTTTGCCATAAAGAAACAATCTAACGAAACGCCACAAGCGGCCACTGAACCTGTTAGTTGTAAATAATTCTTAAAATACCATATAAATACATAGAGGGGGGGTATATATTAAATTTGTATAAGTAAAAATTATAATTAAGTAAACGATTAATTTGTTTAAAATAAAAAAAAAAAACATTGTCATTACGATTAACGAAAGCATGGAATGTTAAACAACGAAAATTCTACATTTAACTTAATAGAAATTATAATATTTTCATTTTTTTTTTTTTTTGGTTGAATGTTATCAGGAAAAAAGAAACCACCACACAAGTGAACGTTGACGCCGCCGTCAGCTGCCGAAATAAACAATTATATAAATAGCAAGTGTTAGGAGATGAGAGCATTTGCTATTCGATAATTTGGATCCCATTGTTTTCCTTTCACCCTTTTTGTGAATCTTGATCCTTTAGCCGTAGTGGTGGCAGGTGCAGTTGGCCGCGTAGGGTAGCTCCCCGGGATGTTGGTTGCGGCCCGCGGGATCAAGATTGTGCGTACCTCAGTTGGCTGGTTGTCAGGTCCCGAGAGCGACGAACGAGCTAATGCTGTTCACTCTCTTCTCCGCCTTTGGCTCCCTGCGCGACACATTGAAAACTAATCAGTATCCCAATTGTAATAAGTGCGCGATAATAATAAACGAGTGACTTTAGTAACGCTAAGGTGCGAAGTGCAATGTGAGACAGCAAGTATCGTACAAACGTAACCTTTCCAGCGTTTACAGATATGATGCAAATTATACGCATTCCGATGACACAAGGCAGCTGCTGGTAACACGCTAAGACATACTGTTTATTTGTACTGAACGAAACGTTCGCGATGAAAACGCTACAATCTATATTCGTAACGTCGGAAAACCAAAATATCATATTCATGAATGGCTCTTGAAGATACATTGTAAAGAGGCCAAGATTTTATCGTTTGTGTGTGTGTGTGTGTGTGTGTTTGCTTTTATCATGTCGTTCATACTTCGTGGGCGAGAATCCATCCGTTGTGGGCCATTTTGTGTCTCGCGTACTCGAGATGTATGGCCGTCTCGGAGCTGAGGAGTAGGGCGCCCTGGAGGCGTGCCATCGCCGCGGCCGCGTCCGCCGCCGTTGCGAAGTCCACGAAGGCGACGGGCCCGCTGGTGGCGCCGCCCCCAGACACCAGCCGCAGCCGGGAGAAGCCCCCGCAGCTGTCAGCCCACATACGTCACACATATATCCCTCCACATACGCACACCAGCACAACACAGCCCCACGGCGCACGGCCGAAACGTATCTTGAATCCTTGCGTGTGTTCTTTTTTTTTAAAGTTGGCTCAAAGCACACCCCGTGCCTAAGCCCTTGTCAGTGTTTATGTATCGGTTCGCTGTTAAAAGTAAAATAAAACGAAACGAAAAATTCTTGTGCTACATTCAACGTTGTGTTTCCGTGGTAAAATAATTATGTGGTGCTCATTATAATAGTAATTATTATTCAGAGTGTAAAAGGATCCCGAGCAATGGTCTTAGCTACTTTGTTGGGCTGATCAATATGAACAACTTTTACTATCTATATAACTAAGTAGAGAAATGAAAAAAGAAATGTTCAATCCACACACAAAATGTCATCTCCCGAGATAAAAAGAAGACAATTTTGTATGCAGATGAAAGATTTTCCCGCACTGTTGCCATAATTAAAGTTGTTCGAATTTGTTGAATATTGACGAGCCCAAAAACGTTACTAAGACCATTGCTCGGGATCCTTTTACACGCAGTACAGTAATGATGTAACTAAGTTCTCAGAATGTGTTGAAACTGTGTGTGACGTGTGACATTCGATAGTCATGCTGGTGTTACGGGTGCAGGCTCGTTGTGCTCGCTCCAACAATGTAGCGCCGAACGGATTGGTGAATCACATTGACGGATTTCACAAAACAAAAAAACAACAACAACAACAAAATGAAAACAAAAAACTACCACCAAAGAGGCAACATTGTTTGAGCGAGACTAAAAAAAAAATAAAATAAAAATAAACAACTCAACAGTAAAAACGAAAAGTCAACAATAGTAATACACATAGACAATATTGTGAGAGTTTGGTGCGACATGCACTGTGGTTTTTATTCATAGATTGCTTTTATCAAATTGTTTCCATCCATTTATGGCTGGTTATAATTTGACAGGATTCCGTGGCCGCCATCGCCGGAAACTTTTATCCGGTTTCATGCAATTATGCTTGTAGATTTTGTTGCGGTTAACTCTTTTTGATTGGCAGAAATGTTGGTGTGTTATTATAGTTTTGCGATTCGCGCTGATTCAATATTTTGCAAAGTAATTTAATTACTCATGACTGCAAATTGTATCCCGTTTGACGAGCTCCATCGTTGCACATTTTAAATTGCGGTGTGCAATATCTATCTGCCTACAATATTGTGTTATTATAGCAATGGTGTTGCCACTGAACAATCCGTTTCCGATTGTATTGTCAAATTCATAGTTATTTACTATAGTTAAATCCCTATAGCAGTGGCGTGCGCTGGCTTTTACGACAAGGTAGGCACTAATCCCCACGGATTGACACATATGTATAGGTAACTTGTCTTTGCGCGATATAGGTATCTACTCCCACACAAAACACAGGACCTTCGTTAGCCCATGTCGTGAGTACAACAGAAAAAAATCTAGCAATAACTCTACCTATTATTAGGTCGGGAAGTCAAAATACTAAGGTAGGCAGTGTCTTTTTGCCTATATGGTGTGCACGCCACTGCCCTATAGATCACTTTTCTTTTGTCTTTTACAAAGTACCTGATAACCTGAACTTGGTCTTCTATGTCACTAATTTAGTAAGTAACCAGAGAATCTTCTATCCGAATTGAAAAATACAAGCTTGTTCTAAAAGTTAATAAACTATTGGTATGTATTTGAACATTTGGGTTTGTAGATGCCGTCCACATGTAGAATTCATGTTACATTCCACGGCGGGATTACACTTGTCTGGTCTAATCGCTCGGCTTTATAAGAATTTCTGGCACTGAATTACTTCAATGTTAGGTTTGAAGACACACTGCAGTTTTCGTGCAAGGTGCCAGAAAAACGCCATTAAAATAATATTGACTCAAAAACTAAAACATCGAAAATCGTAGAAGACAAAATATTTGGGGAGAATATTACAAACAAATTGTAACTGAAGAAATATAACCGTGGATATAGAGATTACTAGAATGCATTACGATGAAGCACATCAAACGGATAACATGATTACCTCGAGAGATGTCAAACCTGGTAAAATCAGTAAATCCTATGGGCATCAGGCTCCGACCATGGACGACTGTATCGAAGATCTAATGTATAGAGATCAGGCAGCGCCTCTAATGAACAGATAGCGCAGCAAAGCCTGCGCTTACTACGATACCACGAATACATTTCCATGGTCGGTGTACCAAATACGGTGAAACTATAGACAAGAGCATAGTAACAGAGTCTGTCCGGTTTTCCATCTTCATTGTTTCCTGCATAGAACATACATCATGGGTTCCTAAATTATGTACGCGTATGTTTCAAAGTGGCGCAACTTTGTGGAGGCCTATATCTAGCAGTGGACGTTAGTAGACTGGATGATGATCAAAACAATGTAACCCATACAACTCTAAACAAACAAACAATGAAGGTGAAGAACTACTAACTGGCTCATTCAGCTCTCGAGTGCACGTTGCAACAGGAAGCACACAAAAAATACCTGCTGAATATCTCCTTGAGCTCGTGTTCGGAGACAAATTGGCCGAGGTTGGCCACGAAGAGCGTGGAGCAGGGAGGCGCAGGGTGCGCGGGGTGGGCGGGGTGGGCGGGCGGCGCGGGCCCGTGCGGCGGCGCGCCCGGCGAGCCCAGCGCCGGCGCCGGCAGGACGCACGCGCCCAGCGTCAACGGCGTCTGAGGGAAAACCATCTGGTTTACTAGATGAACTCACATAGGTACATCCCAAGTGGAAAGTACTGATCCTTTAGGCGCATAATGATATAGGGTTACATCTAGTCTAACAATAGGGGCTTCGATGGATAAATTGTGGAAAAGCGGACCGATTTTTGTAAACAAGATTTTGGAAAAGGGACAAAAATTTTAAGGAAAGTGATGATTCCTGATGGACTTCTAGCTTAACATTTGATTTTAGATGTACAAATAATCAAGACACTGGTGAATTTGAGATGAGTGGTGAGCTCATAGAACGTTTTGTTTTTAATCGAGAATGTTGATTTAATGAATTTAAATTAACCAGGACCGTGGAGATCTCGAATCGTCAGGAATCTACTAAAGAACCAGCGAACAGGTGGATACTCACGTGGTGGTGCCTATCGGCGGCAGCTAGTCAGAGGTAGGAGCGCACCGGCGCCATCTGTGGGTGGATGGCGGGATGCACCAGCCCGTGCGACAGCGCCGGCAGCTCCCCGCCGTACGCCAGCGGGTGGTGATGCCACAACTCAGCCCCTCCGCCCGGGAAGAACGGCGACGCTAGGTCTGCACACAACAAGCCATTAAAGCCCGAGTAACACCACGGGAACAAGACAGCTGCGAGCCGCGCCCGCTAGTTGTCTTCTCCACAAAATTATTTACATAATAGTCTATAATCTGTGCGTGTAGTGTCCTGTTTGTACAATAGACAAGTAACTCAGTTTTTGTTAGAGACTTTTGCGCGTTTTAGTCAAGAGTAGATAGTAGAGGGAGAAAAATCACTGGTCTAGGCAATGCGTGGTACGTGTAAGCGATCACAGATACTTGCCCGTTGTTGGTGACACCTCGACAAAGTTCAACAGTCGTAATCCGTGTTATTTTACTACGCTCATAGCTTAGTGATGGTATAGAGCGCAAACAACGGGTATGATAGAAGACACTAAAGTGTAGTTTACATGAGGAGTGTGGGGCTGGGACCGACTGCTACCACGTGCGAACTTTCCATGAATATCCGCATGTCTGATCGTGATCTGCTCGGTCGCCATGTAGCGCCATCTAGTGTCGAATATTGGTGTTTATTGAAACGTGCGTCGGCACGTGGTAGGCAGTGGGTCCGGTGTGGCGGTGTGCGACGGCGGTACTTACGTCCCGTGAGTGGGTGCATCAATGCGGGGTGTGCGGCGGGCGCGGCAGTGGCTACTGCCGGTTTGGGCTTGCTGACCTTCGTGTTGCTTTTAGCGAACTCCAGCCGAATGGTTTGCGGCATGTCGGGGTCGAACCGGACGCCCTGCTGTGAACAGCCGCGAGCGGCGCGGCGCTCCGATTTAATGCCCAGTTTACCAAAGGGCCGGCCCAGTAAACGTAACAGTATGCAGTATGTTAGTCAGATAGAGATAGATGGCCATCGAAAGCTCTATAATTGATGAGAAGTGAAATAGTGTGTTGTAACGTTCATAGTTTACTGGACCGGCGACCTTTCCTTGGACTTGTTGTTGCCGAACGAATGATTTCAGACGAACTTTTAGCCCATGTCTGTTGACTTAATAATAAAACACAGGGGTTCAGATTTGACTTGCACCGATTCAAGGATTTTGGAAAGTAGAAAATATCACAAGGTAGTTTTACCGAATTGGTTTGTAAATCGGGTGGTTGTCTTATAGCGCCTGCGCCATTTACAGTGACTGAACACAGTGCACAGGGTGTGACATCAAAAAAAAAAACTTTCGACAAACTGTGTCATGCATTGCGTATTTACACCGCCCGTTCTGCGTTGTCTCACATGGCGTGAGCGGTTGCGTCTTCAGGTGACCCCGATGCGGTCTATTCCATATGTGCATGGACTTAGCATAAACTTGCTATGCGGTTAACTCAAGTCAAGGAAAATGTTATACAATAATAATAATATAAAAGTAACAATACCAAGTCTACGATGAGTTATCATTCTATATTGTTAATAGTGCACTTCGGCAGTGTTTAGGCGAGTGACATAGGTTAGTAACACTGTGCGTTTTATATTATAATAATTAATATTTATGTAATAAAAAATGTATTTACAGGTAGCGCAGTCTATAATAGTGTGTCTCTACATCGATGTAGAGCTGATAAATCTGTAATTGAAGCTTCTATGTTCTTAGGCGTAAAGTGTGCGTGTATTCGGGGTACGGATTGTTTTCCAATAGGATCACTCTGTTATGTTAGTTGTATGTCAATGTATATGATGTGTACAGTAAGTAAATAGTAGGGACTCACCTGAAGGTCTTGTTTCGCCGCCTCCGCGCCGGCCCTCGTGTGAAACGTCACGAAACCCACGGGCTGGAAACGTTACATGTTTTACAACAACTATACAGAAATATACCCGTGTCTTTTAATCCCAAGGTGGTTGAGCCTACACAATCTTACCAAGACACCTTTAAGATTTTATGTTATTTTACAACGACACACACATTGTCCTCATCCCATGTTCAGTAGCTAAAGCACTTGTGTTATGGAAATCAGAAAACGAGATATATTTACTTATATTACATACAATTTTTATCATTTAAACATATACTTATATAAATAAAGTGCTTAAAAACTCATCCCCTAAGCACCTGTCAGCGGTGGGAGTCGAACCCATGACCCTATCTATGGAGCAGAGGCAGACATGCTGACCACTACACCAATGGGCCCGTCAAAGATGATGGTTACCATCTACCGCTGCCAATTTTACAATACTTAAGGCGAATTTTAATATCATTTTACAATGACACAATGGCGATATTCTATGCCGAATTTCCCACGGGAATGGTAATAAAAATAAAAGCGGGTAAAACCACCCGGGTTCTCAGTATTCAGTATTTATTGCGTATTTATTACATCAAAGAACAAGGCCTGTTAGGGTGTTACAACTGAAAAAATATAAAATGATCTATACTTGAGAGAAATTTTCAAAACAGTGGTAAGTAATAGTAAATAAAATCAGATCTATTTTGTACTGTCTAACGATAATAGAAAAACATTTACGGTCGCGCCAGGAACTCTGAAATCGTCTCGGCATACTACTGGTTAAAAACTATAGTAATAAACTGAGTCGATATCATTGCTCCCGAGTAGTGGCGTGCACACCATACAGGCAAAAAGACACTGCCTACCTTAGTATTTTGGCTACCCAACCAGAGTATTACAGTTATTGCTAGATATTTTTTTGTTATACTCACTACTTAGGCTAAAGTCCTGTGTTTTGTGGGTGAGTAGATTACGTAGGTACCTAAATTCCGTAAAGTTCAGTTACCTATACATAGGTGTCAATCCTTGGGCATTACTGCCTACCTTATCGTAAAAACCAGTGCACGCCACTGCTCCCGAGTATAGTAAAAAAATAGGACGAGGTTATCCTCACGCTACCTCATTCTAAAGTCTTCCAGCCGAAAGAATGATAACAAGAAACAGAATAGAACAAAATATTATCACGTTTTGTCATAGGGATATTGGAGTTTACTTTTAGGCCGCGCCTTGTGTTTCCCGGCAGCCATTACGGGGCAATGTTTACCAACACGCGAACAAAGTAGCGTTGCCAAAACAGATTTTAAGTGGACTGTGGCTTGATGAAGATAACGAACGGCCCGACAATGGCTTTTCAGAGGATAATGCTTGAGCATCTCTCATAACATAACAATATGCGAGTGGTTTCCATCAAGAGTTTAGCATAATATCTAATGTCCGATGATAATAACTAACAAACACACATTGTGCTTCCAAAAGCCACTTTATATAATCGAGAGAGAATCATTCCCATGGTAAAAAGAGAGAGAATAAATTCCATTCCCGGGGTAGTAAGAGAGGTGGAAGTAACCACCAAAAGAGTTTTCCTCTGCTCTGCATTATAATTGCTCGTCTACACACCTTGCAGCAGGTGGAGGATTTCTCACGGGTGTTTCCTTCATAATCAAAGGCTCATTAATGATAAACATTTCATTTCAATTCATTGGCACGGCCGAGGTTCGAAGCCGAAGATTACCTCTTGGTATAAAGTTAGACAACCTCACTCCACGGCAACTATTGGCTTGGGTTTATAAAATACCTATTTTATCGCGGAGAAATCCGTTATGGATACCCCGCCGCTAGTGGGGACAACGGCGGGGTTATGTGGGACCCACTACAACCCCATGGTGACCACTGGTGCGTTATTGCCGTGGTCCCCGGAACAACCGGAACCACTAGATACATTGGCCCTTGCGGACCATTTCCAGGATGGGTGGCTACTAATTATTATAACTGAAAATTGGTATAAACCAGGTGGTACGATAGTAAACAAAAAATATATGTATATATTTACCGAAGCAGTTTTCCCATTCTTGCTGGTAACTTTCAGTAGTGATCCCTCGTAGCCCTGCAAAAAGAAATTACTTAAACAATCGGACAACAAAAGTCTTCAATTTCAATACATATAAAAAAAAAATCAAAACAATGTTTTGCCCAGGACCTGTCATCGTAAAACAGCTGACGAATAGCCGCATATAATAATAATAATAATACAGGGTATATATAATAAACCGGAAAGAGGAAGATTTAATGTCACGTCACAGCCAAGACGGGCGTGCAACAGAAACCGCCGAACGCAAGGGGGGGATGGGTTGCCAAAATGGTTCCTAGCCGTACCTGGTACTAAGGCAACACGCAAGCCCAAACGAAAATATATACCTACATACACATACCCCGCCCCCTTTACGGCATGGAGCCATCCGTACCAGCCAACCGTGGGGGACTGGCAAGAGTTCAACCTTATCGCTCATCGATTGACATACCAAAGCAAACGACTGTAGGATCGAGTCTAAACAACTCGAATTATACGATATTTTACGACGCGCAGCACTGTTCGTGGGTTTTGACATCGCGTGAGATGTCAACGCCACCGCCGCGATGTTTTATTGATGGTTCTTTATTTTTGGTAAGTATATGTATGTACGTAGAGGCCATTATCGCTTGAGTTTACGATGTTAAGAATACCCATGCGTGCTCTCTACATATTTCGTTGCGTGTAGCACAAAGTAACTCTAGCTAAGTCACTGTTCGGAATTAAGTTCCGAAATGTGGAAATAGTTTACAAGTAAAGGTAAATCTTAACATTTTCTGTACTGAGTTCTGTTCTAGGTGTCATTATCGTTGTTTTACATAAAATAACGAGTAATCAACATTTCAAGTCAGCTTTTGGGTTTTGTTCAGTTGAAAGTAGATTAAACTGAACAAGCAGCCTTGGCACGCGCGTCCAAGAAAGACACGACATGTAACAAATACGCGCTCTGATTGGCTGCTATGTCACTAATCGCGCGACTCAGTATCTTTCAAGCATTTGCAGCCCCCCTAGCACAGCGTACCAAGAAAGAAGTGACAAGACATATTACGCGCTGCGATTTGTTGAAACAAGCTGAGTCGCACAAAGTGTGACATAACAGCCAGTCAGAGCGCGTAGTTATTCTATATCGTGTCTTTCTTGACGGCCGTGCTAGGCCTGCAGTGACTTATATGTCTTGTCATTTCTTTCTTGAAGAGGTTTGCTAAGTGAGCAACATGTCATTGGCTAGTTTAAAAGTCATATTTACTTTAAACACTTCAGTAAATAACCTAAAGAAACAAATCACCTATACGTATGTATAAAGTACTAGCTGTCCCGGCAAACTTTAGTTTTGCCATAGGAAGTCGCCTTTATACCTCGTTTATTGGATGAAATACACCTTGTAAACCTTCTCTGGACTTTCACGAATAATATTCAAGACCAAAATAAGCCAAATCCATCTAGCCGTTCTGGAGTTTTAGCGAGACTAACGAACAGCAATTCATTTTTATATATAAGACTAGCTGTCCCCGGCAAACATTTGTTTTGCCATAGGAAATCGTCTTTGTACCTCGTGTATTGGAAGAAATACACCTTTTAAAACTTCCCTGAACTTCCACGTGTAATTCAAGACCAAAATTAGCGAAATCGGTCCAGCCGTTCTCGAGTTTTAGCCAGACTAACGAACAGCAATTCATTTTTATATATAAGACTAGTGGACTCGACAGACGATGTCCTGTCTTAACTATATCCAGGGTGGCCTGAGCCCAGCAGTGGATGTAATTTTTTTTCTTTCATAAGAACCTTCTGCTGTCATTAGTGAGCACAACAAAAGAAGAATTAGCGAAATCGGTCCACCCGTTCCGGATTTATGGAATGACAACGAAAAGTACATACACGAAAAGTGGCTTTGATTTTTATATATAAGATTACTTTGCATTCTCGGTTTAACGAGTAGGTACTTGATAAGCAAGCGTGGTCCATCCACATTGGTCAGACCACATCGCTGCTTAACACCAGGAATGATGGTCAAGTACTTTCGTTTTGGCTATTAAAAACCATGAGAGTGTCGTGTAGAAAACTCACCTCGTATGCTCGAAACAGAAGATACAGTTCCCGAGGCTTGGCATCCATCGGCAGGCCGCTCACGAACAGCGTCCGCACCTGCGACAACAAAACAGCACAGCGTAAACATAACGACCTCAATGAATCAGCAAAAAAAAACAAAGAGAAAGGCACCAGTCGTAAAACACAACGCAACGCAATAATCTTGAGGGCTCCTTTATTTTTCAAAATTTGATACTCCAAAAATGGGCCATTTCCCAAACGATGACGACATTTTTCAGCGCGGGCAACACAAAGGCGCATGGAAATCTTTTCATTCGAACGCTCCTTTTATTTTTTCTTGTACAGTTATAAAGGTGCAGCGCATTAATTTGGCCAGCTTCGTTTAGTGAAATAAAACACGGGGTCGAAACACCCCCGCGATTCGCCGAATGGGGGAAATGGAGATTAATAGCTGGCAACACCGACCGCCGCCATCTTGCTATGAGACTTTTATTTATGCGTCTGCAATCTATTCTCTTTGGCCGCGAAGACCAGTGACTAATTACTGGATTTTTTCCTTCATTCGCGTTCGAAACATTGTGAAATTAGCGGGAAATATTACCGCGCGAGAACTACACAAATTGAATCTCTAATAATACAACGAAAGTTCCTATGTAGACAAGGTCTTATCCGTGATGTAAGAGTTATGTAATAATAATAATATAAAAGTGGCCCTCATATATTTCCGCCGGTCCGAGACGCGTACCTCGAGATTCGCCCAAGAATGTGGGACCTTTTATGTCCGCTATTTTCCGCACGGACGGGCTGGAATTTACCGTATCGACGACGGGGCACACAGAGCGACGTATTTCTGTTATAAAGCCAGCTTTTTGATACATTTACCGGAGAGGAGGAATGATAAATACATTTTTTTCTCTTCGTTCCCGATTTTGTTTTTCTGTGTTGCCATCGGACCGGATTCGTGGGTGTTCCCCATTTACGAGTTAAACTGATTGATAGCTCCACTCTCCTATAAAGGGGTAATGTTCTTTATAAATAATGATTGATCGAATTGCTTTATGTAGAAAGGCGTGGTGCGTTCCGAAAGTAAATTCGATATACTTCTGTTCAAACGTTCTTTGGCTGAAATCCTACTAATATTTTAAACGTGAAAGTTTGTATGTGTGGATGGATGTTTGTTACTCTTTCTCATAAAATTTACTCAATGGATTTGAATGAAACTTTACAGCAATATAGCTTATACATTAGAATAACACATCTATAGGCTATATGTTATCCCAAATTTCCCACGGGAACGGGATAAACGGCGGGTAACAATGCCGGGGTAAATCTAGTACTGAATATATTACGCGGTCAATAATATCTAATGTTAACACATTGGCGGACAGTAAAATAGACACAATGGATGTTTTATTGTTATGACGCCTATAGGCGTTTACTGTCCGGGAAAGAGTTAACAGTAACTGTACGTGTGACAAGCAACGCTGGGTTTAGGTATTGTGCTAAGGTTTATAGCCACATATCCCTAGTAGCTATATTCCCGGTTCCCAGAGACCCACAAAGGAAACTATTACGAACCCAAGATGTTTAGGTTAATATTATAAGGTGACGTTTATTAAGCTATTTGTATGTTTCCTTTGTGTAGCTTTTGCGTAATTGGCTAGGAATAATGTACTTACTTACTCCTAGCATACCCGGGGGGTTAGGGACGTCATGGCACGTACAGTTGGCATGAAAAGTGCTCTATCACTTTCATGGCACTTCGCTACGTAACATGGGATGATAGCAATGTGTGTTGTTGTAAAATATTACAAAAAAAAAAAAAAATTTAAAAATAAATACACTTCACGCCTTTTAATCCCAAAGCGGGGCAGAGGCACTTGTTAAACAAGTACAACAAAAAAATGAAAGCTTATCTTTGCTTAATTTCGCAGCGTAATAGCCGGTTTAAACTTCAAATACGCTACACCGCATTCTTGGGCGAGTGTGCCTACACGCACCCGCCGTGGGTGTTGCCGTAACTCCTTCAAAGTGCGTGTTTTAATGACTTTTTAATGACAGTAAAACATATGACAAGAACGTATCAAAAACAAAGAAAAAGTAAACATCTTCAAAAAGGCCGAATTTGCAACATCACGTTGAGGTAGTCTGTAATTTTGTGGAACTATTCTTGTTTTTTATTTTATTGCATCAACTATTTATTTGTTGGCTAACCTGAATAAATCCTTACTAATATTCTAAAGAAAGTACAACAAAAAAAATGAAAGCTTATCTTTGGTTAATGTCCAAGCGTAATAGCCGGTTCAAATACGCTACACCGCATTCTTGGCCGACTGTGCCTACACACACCCGCCGCTGTGGGTGTTCCCGTAACTCCTTCAAAGTGCGTGTTGAATGTTGATGCGGCTTGTTTCTCTCCCTCGCGCGACTCCGCAACGATAAGTATCGCATTGGTGACTGCGGGAGCGTGAAATTCGAAAATGATCAAAAGAAAATCCCGAGCCACGCCGCCACCGACGACCTTTTACGCTCGTTTCTCCTTTCAAAAAGAAAAAAACGAAGCTGTGCAACACAATATGACCTGGATTTGTCCAATTTGTTTTCTAAACTAATAAGTACCTAGGTTTTCTAATACATATTATGCTGGGCAGTGGCGTGCACACTATATAGGTAAAAACACACTGCCTACCTTAGTATTTTGGTTACCCGACCTAATAGAGTTATTGCTAGATCCTTTTTTGTTGCACTCATGACATAGGCTAACGGTCCTGTATTTTGTGACTGAGTAGATAGGTAGGTACCTAAGTTTCGTAAAGACAAGTTACCTAGTACATAAGTGTCAATCCTTGGGGATTACTGCTTACCTTGTCGTAAAAGCCAGTGCACGCCACTGATGTTGGGTATGAATTCTCTCAAAGTATAAAAAGAAAACATGGCGGAAATGCATCAATCATAATGTATCACAATAAGTTTTAGCTCTATGCTTAAGCCTTATTGTTTTATTTAATCTGCAATTCAAAATTAACTTTTATTCTATACATATATTGTTTTCCTTTTATTTATTTATTTTATATTTTTGTGTAAAATTACTTTTTTAACAGTTAACGTCTCCCTAGTATTAAGTTTAGATTTTGTATGAATTTTAAAGAGATCCGCTCTACTCGCACCATTAGCACCCACTCTACTCGCAGACTGACAAGTTATTTTAAACTCTGTTACTTGGTAATAAAAAACAAAATCAATTAAAGAGTAAGTATTCTTCTGGGCATTAACGCCCAGAAGTTAAGTACATAAAAATAATGTTGAGGTAGCCTGTAATTTTGTGGAACTATTCCTGTTTTTATTTTATTGTATCAACTATTTATTGTTGGCTGACCTGAATAAATCCTTACCAATATTATAAATCGGAAAGTGAGTTTGTTTTTTTGTTCCAGTTTCACGCCGTAACTACTGAACCGATTGCTTTGTAATTTTGCATACGCAAAGTTAAAAGTCCGGATTAATTAATAGGGTACTTTTTATCCCGGAAAAAAAATTATCTTAGATTTTTCCGTAGGAATGATAGGTTTTCTTATAGTTGTCCTTTATACCGCAACATAACCGAAGTACACGCGGGCGAAGCCGCGGGCGGAAAGCTAGTTATATAAATAAAAGAAACATTGAAACGTCACGTAGCTACGTAGGCGACTCCAAAAAATGCCTCCCTAAATGTGCGTCCAGTTTCAAACTACTTTAAAGTACACAGAACGCAAGCACCGTTTCGTCCATCCACTAGTTTCCATCGGGAACACATACACACTCACATCAAAGACCATGCGAAAGTCCAGTGTCAATAGCGCGATTCCGCGGGGCCTATCGG